>VWPU01001248.1:0-99288 GCA_013398955.1 Callaeas wilsoni | reverse complement strand
TCTCCCCAGAGACAAGGCTTTCATCTATCCTCTCCTAGTTGCCTCCGGCAAGTGGACATGTGCACCCCTCCCCCACACGCCTCTGACAACCAGTACTGAGACAGAAATCAAGATTAAATTGGCTCCTCACACCACCCCGTGGCTCAACACTGATTGTCTGGTTGTAACGATACAGAGGGGAAAAGCAGGAAAAGAGAGAAAAGAGTTCAAACTTGAACCTTGGTTGGCTGATTTCCCAACAGGGATACCAGCCCTACATATTTAACACTGTCAGTCAGTGTCACAACCATGGCACTCATTTTTCCAACAACACGCTGAATTAAATGGATTAAACCTGGAACAATGCAGGGTAAAAACATCAACATAGCCAAACCACAGAACAGGAAGAACAAAATGCTCTTAACTCAGGGTCCCCCCACTACCCAAAAGAATGGGTCCCAGTTCCAGGAATCCCAGTTTTGGACTGGGACATGGGCCATCTTGTGTAGCCCCGTAGTTATTTCCTTTACTATTTTCTCATTATTGTCTGTTTTAAGACAGCAATTGGAATCATTCAATTTTCCACATATTCCACCTTCCTCTGCCAGTAAGTAGTCTAAAACCATCCTATGCTGGAATATAGATGTACACATTTGTGTGGCCTGGTCTGCCAGCAGATCCAGGCCACAGGCTGTTTCATTAGTGATGATTTCCAGGATGGCTTATAGGCAGATTATGTGGTTGAGATTGTAAATAGGCTCTCTGGCTCCATGAATAATTTTGTTGAGGTTCCGGGTGGCTGGGCCATAATGCTGTATGATACATCGGGGGGTCATCTCATTTCCTTTCCAGTTTTGGGCACTGTTTCCGGTTATGGAGACATCTGTTGATCTTTTCTGATGCTGTAAGTCATCATATACTTTTATGCCTAGATGGTTTCCCTCCTCCCTGAGGAAGAGGAAAAAAAATGGCTGGATAACTCCAACTGAACCTCTCCCGGTCCTGTTCTTAGGTAGCATTTTATAAGCCCAGTTGCTGCAAATCCAGTAGTGTCCCTCAAAAGCGGGGCTTCCCTCAGGGAAAGGACCAGGCCACTTCTTAGCGTATTTGCTACCGTAGGTCCACTTTGACCAGTATTGTCCCATGGATTTGCTGCACCACCAGCCCTGGTAACTTGGGGAGACATAGTGCATACAATTTCCTTCCACAACAGGAAAACTTGGGCAGTCACCTGTTTCATTGATCTTATCGCCCTGGTCATTGTACCAATACCAATATAGCCTAGCAAATTTGTGAGAGCAGTTTTTATATCCCCCATATCCTAAACAGTATGTCCGGAGGCATTCACTTTTTCCTACAAAAACTCCTGATGACTGGTTGCAACTGATGCAATATCTGCCCTTTCCAGGGAAGGCAATGGGCCAGGGTGAATCTACTAATGATCCCCAGGTCTTATTTTTTATCTCACTGGCACAGTCAACACGGTCGAATGGGCTTAATGCTATAGACAGCCAAGGCCAGCTTTGTAATCCAAGAGGGCTCCCACAAACCTAGTAACTGGTTAAATTATGTACTTTTACAACTTGTCTTCCCAAAGCTAGGAACTCTTTTGTCTCCCATGGGTCCCAATATGTGTGGGAGAGCTCTCCCAATGGCTGTTGGGTAGTATCCCCGAAGCATAACAACAATAAACATCACCTACATCTTCATCTGGTGTCTCCTGGTCTTTGCCCTGATACACAAATAAACAGGTTCTCAGTCCTTCCGAAGCTGCAAAAATAATTATAACATCCGAATGAGGGAATAATCCATCTGGTGTTAATTTTGTGCCCTTTTCCATAGGCATCTCTTGCCCTCCAGGTATATTTGTTCAAAAGGGTATTGAGAAGTAATGGCACCTTTCCAATGGTCAGGAGTTCTACCAGCACAAGCTGTCCAGGAGAGAAGGATGGGTTGCTGGGGTGTTCCCAGATAGTATGAACAGGAAGGGTTGTGGGCGCCTGGAGGCAAAAAGCAGTAACCTTGGGGCCACCATTCAACCCCCATCTGTTTTTCACAAGGGCCACCGCTTCTCCCAGTCTTTTTGCCCATTCTGGTTTTTGAGGTTTTAAGTACCTTTTCAATAGTCCATTTGTCCTCTCAATGATCTCATTTGCCTTGGAATGGTAGGGTGTATGAAACACCCACTCAATTGCCTCCTCAGTAGCAAAGTGAGTACCATTGTCAGATCGGATAGTTTGAGGTTTGGAGAAAATCCCAAACCATTCTTTCAGGGCCTTAACAGTGTTTTCCCCTGTGGCTTGGGCAAAAGCCCTGGCTTGGGTGAGTCCCAAAATTATTGCCACCCCCACTAACACATGCTGTTTCCCTTCTGATTTCTTGAAAGGTCCAACATAATCGACATGCCAAGCCTCCCATGATCCTCGTCCTTCTCTTAAATGCAGTGAAGGCTCCTCTAGGGGGTGTCTTTCAAGCCAGACTCGACATTCCTCACAGGAATGCATGTCCTGCAATTTTCCCTGGTGACAAGCCAACCTTGAGCATGTGCCTCTAAGGACTCAGGTAATTCCCTCTCGGGCTCCCAAAGGCAATGGATATGGTTTAACATTTGTGAGTTTTGAAGGCGGAAGATTTGAGGCCATCTGTAGCAATCTGATTTGCTGGTAAGTGGATCCAAAGGACCACTGTTGCCCCAGGCTGTCGTACCACATTGTCCCTTTTCAAACATCCAGTCCCAGTAAGCTTAGGCGAAACTCCCCTACTGCCATGATGTGCCGGTTTGGACACAAATCCAGGAGGAAACAACCCGAGAGGGGCGTCGCTCTCTCTCTCTCCTGCCTGCCAGGCAAGCAGGCCCCGGCAGCACCTCCCCCACGGGTTCAGGAAAATAATTTCTTGAGTGAAAGTGAAAAAACTATTTATTTAACAAACAGCGTCCCCTGCTGTCACAGGGGGAAAAAAAAGAAAAAAAATTGAAACCCCCTCCCTCGTCCCCTAAAAGAGGACTATGGATTTTAGAGTTCTTTCTGTAGGTAAAACCTGCAGTCCTACACTGGGCCAGGCCGGGCCAGGCAGGGTCCGACGGGCCCCCGTGGAGGGGCCCGCCGGGCAGGTCTGGAGATGGTAGCGGGTCTTGGATGAAAAGCAAACCATAAACAGTCCAGAAAGGAACAGAAGCCGCTGAGGCAGATCACAGTCCCTTCTCCGCTGAACGCCGAAGAGACTAGAGAGCAAAAGTCCTCTAACCACCCAAATGTGGTCGGGATCGGGAGAGAAAAGAATACAGAACATTCTAGATGCAAGGTCAAGCTAGCCGCTTTGAAGAGTTCTCTCGGCTTCTCTCTCCTCCCTATGCAATTTAAAGGTACACTAGAAATCAAGCAGGCGATGGGGAACACAGTATTGTCATAGAATCACCCCAAGACACATTATAACTGACTCTTATTTCCTCACCTGGCAGTATTAGACCAGCTGCAGCAGTGGCCACAGATTGTGACACTCCTAATGCATTTATATAAGCAAGGGCTCTTTAGATGGGACAACTCTGCGAGTGGCAGCATCCTGCTTAGTCAGGGCTGGTATCTGAGCCCCAGTGTTAATCTAAAAATGTTAGTAATTGTTTTTTAGGTCCAGCAGCTGCTGTTAATAAAATGTCTCTGAGGCCATTATCAGTGATTTGCCTAACATACATCCAGCCTCCGTTCCCCCATCCACCTAAGGGAAACAGGGCTTTCAGTTTACCTGCTTTGGTTCCACTAACACACCTTCTTCCCCACCTGTATCGATCAAAGGGTATATGCTAGGGCTCCTGCTACACTTCTCGGACGTTTTGTCTGGCCATTCTGTCACCACCTTTTCCAATAGGTCCATGGAGAGACTGTCCATCATCCTTTTCAGGATTCCATTCCACCCGCTCTTTGCCCAGATTAGCCTGTCTTGTGGGCAGGCGATCCCATCCCCCCTGATTGGACTGGGGGAGAAATTCTGGGTGATAGCCTCAGGCTGAGATGGGTATGCCTCACCCCACGAGTCTCCGATCTGCTCACAGCTGCTTTTAAGGGACCATATTTTTGCCTAAAATTAATTAATTCTTGGGCGACGTCTCTCAAGGTCCACACCTTGCCTCCCTGGGTCGGGGCATTCCCTGCAAGGGAAGAGGTAGTACCTTCCAGAGCAGCAGCAACCTTTTCTAAGAATGCTAAAGCCTGTATCCTTCCCTGCAACTGAATACTGACTGGTATTTTAGAGAGTTGGGAAGCTCACAAATTAGATGAGTCGTTCTCTCAGCATCTACTATGAGCATCATGAGGGATTCTTGAAAAGGGACTAGTTTACAATTGTCCATCATTCATAGGCAAGCAGTCTTATGGACGGTCTCCAGTAACTTGTCTGTAGTCTCTTCTATAACAAGGGGATCACATCTCTCCAAGGGGTCTTCACCACCAGCCCTATAAGCAGCCCTCTGGGTGAAAGACCATGGCACCCGGCAGTCTCCAGTGGTGAGGAAAACACTGAGACCCCAGTAACCCTCTGCCTCCTTCTCACTAAGCAAGATTTGGTCTCTACTGCTAAAGGAGAAACACCAAACATTCAGTTTCGGTTTTGCAGGAGTGGTGACTGAATTCCTTTTTCAGTTTAACGAGCTCCATAGCTGTAAATGGCACCTCTTCAGTTGTTATAAAGGAGGCCTGATCCTGGTCAATTTCATATGGATATTCAGTTTTTATTAAGGGGTGAAGGCAGACTGTGGCTTCAGCCTGGCCCGCACCACTGTGAGTTGTTTTACAGAGTACACAGGAGCAACAGACCTGGCTGTGACATCATCCGGGAGTGCTGAGGCAGCACTTGGAGCAGTGGCACTCAGAGTGGGGATGCCCAGAGCAGTGGTGTCACTTGCTAACATGTCCCCTAACACCTGCCAGAAGCTGTCATTCTACATTTTTTCCTCCTCTAACTTTCCCTGCAGGTCCGCATACAGACTTGCAAGGTCTGCACCAGCATTTGTAGCAACTCAATTGCTGCCCTATCCTGGTAATGACAGGCAGTCCTCTCCTGTACAGCAGTAGTCAGAGCCACCCCGAACACTGTACAAACACCTGCTTTCCTGTTCCCAGACTTGGATCTCGCTTTTGCCTGCAAAGCCAAGACCTGGTCTATAACGCTTTGCACACTATGCCAATGGTCCCTAGCCCACTCTAGTCCAGGCACAGATGGTCTGGAAACTTTCTAAGAAATCTAGTAAGGGGGAGGACCCGTCTCCACCCTGCTCCACCATTACAGCACTGACGTTCATTGCTAGTGTTTTCTTGGGCAGACAACTTTCACACCTTATAATCTCTAAGTGCTCGAACTAAGCAACCCCCAAAAGCACACGAAAGGTTTGCTTAAAAGCACAGACTGCGAGAGAAGGGGAAAAACAGCTTCCTGAGGAGGGTCACACCGTAAAACCTCCAGACACCCAAAAAAGCGCACCTCAGGAAGACACACCTTATGGCCAGTTAGCTGCAGAAACGGGGTGTCATGCTTCCCAAGGAAGGGCCACACCATAAAAAATCCCAAAAAATGCCCCAAAATGTCCTGGGAGGACATACCTTAAACTACCAAGGCAGCTACACACAGAGAGTTACAGAAAGGGGGCAAAATGCTTCTCAAAAGGGCCTCACAGTAAAAAGTCCCAAACTGTCCAAAGAAAAACACTTTCTGAGAGGACAGACCTTAAATCTGCACAGCAGTTACAGACAAGGGGGAAAAATGCTTCCCAGAAAGGGCCACACTGTAATGAGTTCCAAATTGCCCCTAGAGAAAAAACACTTTCTGAGAGGGCACACCTTAGGTCAGTTGTGGGCAGCAGGTTTCAGGGAGGGTCATGCCTTGGTTTTTTTCTTTCTTTCTTTTAATGCCCAAATGAATATCCGGTAAAACACACACTAAACGGTTCAAAAACATATAAAGTTGTCATTCAAGGCCATCCCACTGCTGCCGCCAATTTAACGTTGCGTTCCACTGTGGGGAACTGCGAGGAGTTCTTCTAAAAATAGATGGTCTAGGATGAAATTAAGTCAAATGAGACAACATTGTATCTGAGAACTGTTTATTGGTAATGAAAGGGGGAAAAAAAGGAGTTGCCATACTAAAGAGAGCTAGAAAAGACAGAAAAGGAGGAAGGAAAATGGAACAGGATGGGGGTAGCGAGACAGAGAGAGAGGAGACAACAAGAGACAAAGAGGATGATACCACTAGAGGGTCGGAGAGTGCCATCGATGTTCATGTGGTGGGGGGAAGTGTGCATGGTGCTTGCAGGGAAGCCTGTGCAGCTCTTGGAGAGGCACGGCTCCACAGGGTCAGCTCCTGCAGCAATAGGCAGCCGGACACACAGTGAGTGAGTAGGCACTCAGGCAGGAGGTCCAGAAACTTGGACTGGGTTGGGGCGGGGATTGCAGCGATGGGCTGGATTGGAGAGGCAGGTGGCTCAGGCAGGAATGCAGGGTTGAAGCAGACAGGGCGTCGGGCAGGAACATAGGAGGCAGGACAGGCAGCTGCTGGGATTGGCAAGGGAGTAGGGCAGAATGCAGGCTACACATGAGACTCAGAGGTCAGCCAAGTGCCCGGTGAGAGGGTGAGTGTGGAGTGAGCAAGGGCAACCAAGGGCCAGTGAGGGCAGAAGAGCCAAAAAGCAGGCTATAGCCAGCGCAAAAAGGATAAGAAAAAAGCTAGGGCCAGGGCAAGAAGCAGACTTCAGCAGGCTGGAGCCAAAGCAAAAACACAAGACATAAATGGCCCCCAGACCCAAAAAGCCCCGACTCCAAAAAGCCCCAAAAAGCCAAGACTCAAAAAGCCAAAGCCAAAAAGCCACAGAACCTGTGAGACAGAAATCAAGATTAAATTGGCTCCTCACACCTATGTAGTACCAGCACAGGAATATTTTTGAAAACAGCAATAGGTACGAGCATACAGAGATAACAGACAGAAAATACAACCAAAGTTTTGTCAATGGTCAAGTATTACTAGGAAAAAAAATAAATCTGGTTTTCAATATACTACATCCGTCAGCTACCAATAACAATTATATTTAACCTTTTCTCTTCTTATAGTAATGCCTTCTTATCTCCTAGTAGGCACTAAGAACTCAGAGGAAAACAGCATATGTGCATCAGCTGGTCATCTCTTCCATAAGCCTTTACCTAAAATTATCGTATTTATTTGAGATAGTAAGTCTATCCAGATGCATAAGGTTCCCCACAAGAATTGCTTGAATGTGAAAATCAGAAACCCGTGTGCTGGAGCACCCAGTACTGAACTTCTGAGATTCTGTTATTAACAATCTCAGCAACAGAGAGGAAACATTTGAATATGAAATTGTTTTATAAAGGGGGTTTTCCCTGGCTTACAGAGGACTTCTTAATTACCTATTTTATGTTCAAGAATCATAGAATGATTTGGGTTGAAAGGGACTTTAAAGGTCGGAGTTCCCATCCCCCTGCCATGGGCAGGGACACCTTCCAGTAGACCAGGTTGCTCAGAGTCCCATCCAGTCTTGCTTTGAACACTTCCAGGCATGGAGCATCCATAACTTCTCTGGGAAACCTGATCCAGTGCCTCACCATTTATTTTAAGTAATGGCTTTGTCCAAGTACTCTTTGTATATTTTTGTAACTTTGACCCAGAAATATAGCACAGTTACATGATTGTTAAATTTCTTACAAATATTTTCCCTTTGTGGAATTCATTGATATACCTGGTTCTAGGATATGATCCACATTTTCAAACTGATTGATTACTCAAGTAACTGCCTCTTGAGAACAGTGTGGGTTTTGGCTTTTGTCAGACTGGATAGCAACAATATTTTTCATCAGATTAAGCCTAAACCACTGCACTGAAAAGAAAAAAGATTTATGGCTAATGCTCTCTGGAACTATGAAGACTTAAGGGACTAAGCAAGGTCTTAGTCATCCTGGTAAATTTGAAATCATTATTAAGGGAAAGACAAGGTCCTTAATAATCCTCATGGTGCTGCTATATGCTGTAGCTACATATATGTTTTCTTAACAAATATTACCTGTATTTGGCATTGAACATGAAGGGGAAAAATGTTTTGGCACCATATTTGACAGGTTAAATCATAAGCTAAACACTTACTATTTTAAGTGGTAGACTATAAACTTATTTTATATTACACAATATAGAAATATTAAAATATAATACAAAATTAGAAATCTATGTTTGAGTATTATTGCTAATATTTATTCATAAAGATACCACAAGCCTTGTGTATAGTAGGGGGGTGCTAAGTGAATCCCAAAATGGGATCATGAACTGAAACACTTAACTGACACATCTAACACTTTGGCACTGCATCACTTGTACAGATTATTTCAGAAGTGCATTTATCAGTTCAATTATGTTACAGGAAAAGGTGTTTCAATTAAACTAAGTAAAATCATTTTAATGGATAAATCAGAGTGTCTTCCAAGAAAGTTGTACTTTCAGCACTTTGTAAACACAAGTGGGAAAATTTCTTCATATATATAAGCTCAAAGAATACAGAGGTGCAATAAGCTGCCACAGGATGAGATCCACAGATGTAGGTCTCTTTACACTGCACCATAAAGGATTAATTTGCAAGAAATGTTGAGCCCACATGATTCCAAGAGATCAGCTCAGCTGCAAAGAAGAGCTGGAGTTTCACAGATGAACCAGAACTAAATGCAGACCAAGGGACTTCTCACCCTCTCCATGCAGACCCAAAGTAAAAGATGTAACTGAAGGGACATCCATCATCGACACTACAACCTGCTCTTTTGGTAACTATACCTAGCGTGTAATATGAATAAGGTTTTTTTAATATGGAGAGTGATCTGTTAGGAATTAAAATAAGATTAGCAGGTTTACCAGCATAGCCTTGCAGGCAACAGAGTTAGAGAAAAATCAAGAGCAAATAAGAATGGAAAACAATGTTTTTTTCCCTTTTATCAGCTACTGGAAAGCAGACAATTGCAATGAAGCCATGGAGAAGTATGGATTACTTGTCTCTTACCCTATTTAGATAATCAAGGGACTAGTCTTACACAGCTTCCAGGCAACTGTTTTATTGCTTCTTTTCTGTTTTGCTTTGAGATTATGGAATTTTTTCCTCCTCCTTTTGAGCATTGGTAATGCCCCTGAGTGCCCAAAAACCTGTCATCTAAAAATTCTAGTTTCTGTTTGTTCATACTATTGAAAACTACATTGAATTAATGGAGGCAATCTGAGAGAAAGTGCTTTTTCTTTGTAACGATCAGCTGCCTATACGAACCATTCTCATCGTGTCGGAGAGCATTGAAACAATAAGTATCTGAAGTATTAGTACAGATGGTGGATTAAATTTATTTAAAAGCTCATATCTGAATAGTTATAATTGTTACTAACTTACATGTACCCAAATGACAGTCGGTTGTAGAAAAGCAAATCAGAGAATTCCACTTATTAAACATTATCTGTAGATTTTTATATGGCTATTCTTAGACTTAAAAATCAGGCCCAAAATTTGTTTATCATCATTTTTCAAAATACAGCTATGGACATCTGAATTTCTACAAGTATTAAATTATTGTTCACCCTTAGAAGTGCACATGTAATAATGAATAAATTCAGACACAAGTTGTTGATGACACAGGTAAATATCAAGCCAAGGAGTTCAAAGCACTTCTTAATTTTTGCATTGAAGGATAGCAGAAGCCAAGGGAAGTCATGTATAGAAAATAAATTAGGAGTGAGGCATACAAGTCAGTTCTCCTGACTCCAAACTGTTTGTTTAATAACTATGCTCTCCCTCTCCCTAGTCCCCTAAATTTCTTTAAATTCTTTGCACAAAACCATCTGAAAGAAATTCTGTCTGCATTGAAATGCAGCTGAACTCAGAATAAGAAAACATCCACTAAGATATGTTTCAGAGACTCAGCCCTCTAGCATATGAATTAAAAATAACCCTTACCAGCACTTCTATTGCTGTAACTCCTTCTCCAGGCACTATGAGGGGATACAAATTCTGCTCAATTAAGTTGTGGGGTTCTTTTTTCTCTCGATGTCTTGACGTCAATGTACGAAAATGAGCACCTGAACTTTGCCTTGTAGGTCAATCATCATGTTAATCAGCTTTTGTGAGGAGCAGTTGGGCATCTGTATTTAGAAAATGAGAACCTCACGTCTGCATTTGGAACAGAATATGAGGAAATATTGGGGAAAGTGAAACTGGCGTTCACAGACCTCCAGATATAAATGGAGCCTCTGGCACACCAAAGAGCAGCTGCAGTTGTACTGAAGGTGGTAAAAGCTAGCTATTAATTTAGGTTCTATTGGATAGTGGGATATAGTCTGGGAAATTTTATATTTTTTCTGGTTACCAAAGTGGGTCAGGACCTTCAAGCAATTCCACCTCCCTATCATAAACTATTGTCTTTTTTTTTTTTACATTACTTGCACCTTTTCTTTGTTTTACGTATTGGAAACATTTGATCTCCTCCTGTCTTGTAGAGCTATGTAGCTTCTAAAATGTTCTTATTTTCTAGACTCATGTATTTCACCCAGATCTTCTCACTTTCTAGTCTATACTTACCACTTTCTTCATATCTATTATAGATTTATCTTTAAATGAAGTAATATTTAACCAACAAATATATACCAAAAAATATAGGAGAGATAAGGACTGCATTTTAAAAACATTGGTTCTGATCTCCTGTAATTCATTTTTATTGCATTAAATGTAACATACTGGTGTTTTGCCAGTTAGCCTTCATTCTATATAATTCTTGCTAATTTAAAAGAAAAATTGTTAATTTTTATCTCTGTTACATGGATAAGTATTTTTGTAACCTCCCCTTCTTCTTTTCTTTTCCTAAGTTCTTTTCTTATTTTATTTGTTTATTTTTACACAGAGCAAGTCCCAAGAAGATTTTATTGAAAGCATCTCCTCATTTGTGGCTCATGAGCTGTGAAATATGGTTTAGATAAAAGGAAGAAAATAAACAGTTTTCATTTATAACCCACAGAAAATGGTTTGTTCTGCTCTGGTAACTGGAAAATCTGAAAAATACTCTAATATAAATTCTGTGTTCTTTTTAATAAAAATAGGCATGGAACAGGATGACTGAGCTTATATAACCTTCCTGTTATGCATCAAGTCAAATCCCATTAAAGCTTTAATGTTATTGGCACTTAACACTTAAAAGTTGTCTTACCTGTGGGATGAAATTGTCTGATATGCCCTCAACATGAAACAAAGAATCAAAATTATCATAACTGTATATGAACAGTTGCCTGCTCTGTTTATCTTTCCGATTGGAAAGTATGTTCTGGTCATTCTGTAGAAAGATGCTATTATACACCAAGTATTAATTTCATCATTTCTGAAGTTCTTCTTGTCATCCACATCCTTCACACTCTCCATTTGCAAATTTTTCATCCTCTAGTTCATGAACATTCCTTAGTGCTCATGAGTTTATATTCACAATACTCTTCTAAGGACAGAGGTAATAAAAGTCACTTTACAGATCAGGAAACAAAGCAGAGAAGAATGAAATAACTTGCTAGGAATAGAGATCAATCCATCTATTGTGTTTAAGTGTAGTCTCAAATTTTCATTTGAGACTATATGGGTAACATACTGAAAACAGAGATAGAAATGAGAAGTTATCCTTCATAGAGGGTTTAAAAAAGTAAAAAAAATGACAAATACATGTAAAAAACCTTTTCACTTGTAGTAGACATACTTTCTGAACTGGTAGATTCCAAACTGGTTTTCTGAGTCTTGGAGTCTTAAAGAAGTTATTAAAATCCTACTTTATGATTTACTGATGGTTACTCTAATTAAAAGTCAGGCACATTATAAAACAGAATGATTAGCAATATAAGTTGAATTGAGCTTGGATCAGTTCAACAAATTCCAGTTAGCTTTGCCAAGAAAATCTGTGGATAAAGCCCCTTTGGGAAAACTGACAGTTTCTGTAGTTTGGTATGTCTGGGGGGGATGTTGTGTTGAAAACTTCCATTTTTATGACATTAATTTGGAAATTTTGAGCAATATGTTGTTAAAGAACACTGGAGAGCAAAAATTTCTCATCTAAGAAGGAAGCAAAATTAAAAAGTTCGAACAGAAATTGTGGAAATCCATAGTAGAGTAAGGAAAAGAATCAGAAATCCATGTATAGGAAAATCATTCACTTAGTCTTTTCAGTACAAGACACACTGTCTTCTGCAGAAAGGGAAGAGACAACAATTAATCTTGATACTGTTCTGAAAAATTACAGCAAATGGTGTGTGAGAAAATGTCTTCCCAGAGTCAAAGAAGAACAAGTTGAACCTATGTTTTTTAACTTCCTTCAAAGTACTCCCATTTCAAAAGAAAGCAAACGGAACAGGACAAGGCAGTGACATGTTAAACCCATGTTTAACAAGAAGAAGCATTTACCTGCAGTCAGGAAATTAGGAGAGAGTTAAATCAGAGTTTCCTGATTATTTAAAATTCTTATATACAGAACAACATTTTAAAATAAATTTCCTGACTATTGTTGTGGAAAAAAATATAATCAGAAAAACTGCCTTAAAGTGCATTGTCAGCTTGGAGTAAGTGTCAGAAAGCATCAGAAATTACAATAAGAGAGTGTAAGAATTTCAAAACTTTTCTATTTGAAGAGTCTTGACTATCTGCAGACATAAGCCAGAGTTTTAAGTGACAAAAAGTTACAATAGGTAGGAATTAGTCATTAAGTAGCATGCGTGTAACCCAATCTCAGTAACATTTTTAACAGGCTGAAGCCAGTTATGAGAAAATAAGAAAATTGACTGAGTATTGCTCAAAAGAACAACACCAACAACAGATTAACCACATCCTTTTAGACAGTACAGCACAGCAGAAAATACTGGTGATTTTACTTATTATCAGAAAAAAATTCACAAAAGCTGCTTCAAGGTTCAAGCCTCCAAAAACTTAGAGAAGTGTATCATTTATATTTAGCAAATAACTATGTTTCAGCCTGCCTGAGGATGGGTGGACCACAGTTTTCAATATTCAGTCCTGGGAACAGTTTCATAAATATATTAATTATAAGGTTAATAAATTGCTACTAAATGTTTCTATGACATCAATAATGTCTGAAGCCATAATAAGGACCACCACTTCCATGTTCTTCTCACTGTACAAACACCCAGGAATTAACTACAATGAAAGGTCTTTTCAACAACCAGCTTATAGCATATACAATAAAGCAGTCATCCCCAAGAGACATTTATCAAGACATGAAGGCTACAAAACTTTCTTCATAATCAGAGAAAACACGCAGCTGACTAAAAGCTGCATTCTTTGCTCAATGTTGCTTCTCCCTGCTTTTCAGTCCTATGAATGACATCTAATGGCATCGATATATACATAACCCTAGTCCAACAAGTAATAACGGCTGCCCAAATTAGTAAACACCTTAGAGACACAGTAGTTTCACTGTGAGAAAACAATTATATAGTATTACTGCACAGAATAGTAAGGAGACCAGTAGGTGGCACAAAACAGCTGACTGCACAACTGCTCATGGTAATCAAGGTGCCAAATTTAGATTCAGTCAAATTCTGCCCACTTAGTCCTATAAAAATAAGTCACCTGTATTTAAGAACAGCAAGTCATCTCAATAGGTTGCATGTTTTGATTATGTTTTATTTTTATAGTACCATCATTAATGCACTTCTGATTTAGGAAGTCACAGTAAGATCTATATTGATTAAGGTTAAAAGACAGCTGGTTAAATATGTTCTAGTGTTTAAATTTTAACGTCCAATACCCACTACTGAAAGACAGCTGGATTACTGGCACATTTACTGGTTGAGAAGTCCATATGTGACCATGATAAGCACTCTTAAGATAAACTAAATAAGCAATTAAAGCAAAGGACATGAAAATCTCAGTGACTAAACCTTTAAAATTATTGGTTTCATATGGTTAATTTATTTCTGAAGGGGCTAATGTAGAATCAAATAGAGTAAGTGTCACAGTGTTTAAGAAAGAAATCTGGTTGCTAACTGGATTACAGGCTGTTTTACATGCAAATGAGAAATCCTGCCTTAGTAACTGGAGACTATTTAAAGTTATTTGAATAATTGATGGAGGAGCTATGACACATTTTCCAGTTTCATGTGATTCTAAAGTATTTTTCCACTACTACACAAAAATAGTATTTTTCTTATAATGTGACAACAGACTTGTACAAAAAATTTCTATGATTAAAAAGTATTGCAAAAAGAAATTTTTTACTAGCGATTGCAAATAATATTTTTGATATTTAGACTCAAACAAACAACAGATGCCTTGGTTGGATTTGAAAACCATTTGTTTATAAGGTTATTAATAAGAGTGAGGACAACCAGTGCCACAAAACTCAGTTTAAGATGAAAGACTAACACATCACCTTCTGCAGATAATTCTGTTTCCAAAGACTGGCTTATTCATGCCTCCATATTTCAACAAACACATACAAAAAAATATATTTACAGTTATAAAATATATGTTATCCAGTTTGTTACTTGATGTGAAAGCTTCATAGATACTGACTGTGTTTGCAGAAACTCAATGAGAAGTCTTCCAATGACCTAAAAAACATTCCAACAGGGAATATGCGAGATAAAGCTCTCTGTACAAATATGAATATGCACAAACATAGGTATGATGACTTCATTAATAGTCGAAACAATCAGCAAATCTAACTTAAATATACTTTAAAAGATTAGTTTTCAACAAATTGAGTCTACTGATGGCAATACCAAAACCATACCAGGTTTGTTGATATAATTTCTTGAAAGTCATATTAGGTGTCAGTTCAAGGTTTGTGAACCATGTAGGCAAAACACAGTTTTGGTGGTGGAACAGACCAAGACAATAAGACTAAGCTGAGGTTTCCACTGGAGCAGGGTATGGGCTATTACAGCTGGAAAAGCAGGTAGTCTGGGAGAAAAGAGAGTTTCCTAAAAGCCTAGGATGAAAATTTACTTTTCTTCCCTCCTACAGATCACTTGTCCATCTGAAGACCTCCTTGTCTTTCTTCCCCCACAATTTCTATCTGTCAGTTGATATTTTTTCCTGGCAATCCCAGTCTCTGAAATCCTTTTTTCATCACTGCCCAGCCACAATTCCCTCTGTGCCTGCTCGCACCTCCAGTGCTGGCACCATGTAGGCAGCAGGAATAAGCCTGTTTGTGTCACACATTCTTTTCTGGCACATGGAAAGGACACAGATTTCTGCCTATTCTCTATTTCAGCAATGCCTTGAGTGGGCTTAAGTTGAGGAATTCAAATGCCTTGGCAGTTCATTCTTATGGCAAAGGAGGTTAAGGATATACCTTCCAGAGTGGTAGAACATGAAGAGGACTAATAGGCTTCCCTGTAGACCTCCAAAAGAATCTCTATCCGCAACCTGTTACTGACCTTAGACAGAGAAAATAACATTCTTCCCAATACAGGGAAGATGTTGCTCATATAGGGTGCTCAAGAGCCATAGCTAGAAAGACTGAGCAAATCCCCAGTTTCAAGGAAATAATCCAAGCATTCTACCAGGCAATTGTTTTCGAAAAGACTGCAGATATTTTCAGAGAAGAGCTGTACTAGTTCAGCTCTGCAGGCCTTTGCAGCAACACTAAGAAACACAGTTTTCTTCAAATTTGAAGTAAGACAAATGAAAAAGTAAATAATAAATTGGTGAGCCATGCTGCAGCAAGTAATGTCTCACCCCAATTATTAATACGCCGGCACGCTGGCCGGGCTGGGGGAGGCCGCAGCTTGGTCCAGGTGTGTCCCACACAAAGGGAGAACGCCCCGAGGCACCTCGGTGCCTCGCTTGCCAGCCTCCCAGCCCGTGCGGTGGAAGGCACGGAGCCTAGCGTGCCTGGGGCTTGTGGAGAGCACCGGCGTGGCCGGAAATAAAGGAGCAGAGGTGGCCCTTCAGCCGGTGTTCCAAGGGTTTATTGTAGAAGCTCCCTCGAAGGGGACCGGATACGAAGAGAGCAAGACAAGACACTGAGGGGCTTTTTAAAGGGATACAGGGAAGGGGGCGGAGTGACACCGCAGGGACCCATAGGAAGAGGAGAAAGGCGGGACAGGCCAGGACACCTTCCCTTAGGGGACACAAGGGGTGTCTGTCAACTGCAGACAGAACCACCCCTCAGGAATCCTAGGAATTCAAAGGCAGAAGCCATCTTCACAGAATGAGGTTTTACTCTTTGGTACCAGCCCACCAAACCTCTGTTTCTGGGCTCTGTGGCCACCCGGTTGGTTCATTCACCACAACACCCAATCACTGAGGAGCAAAAATGAAATTATCTTGTTTCTGAAAGCAGTTTGAAACTGTATTTAATTTTTTATGTCCAATGCCAGAACCATTAGTCAAAAAATGTGACAAAAAGGTTAAATCAAAAATTAAATTTGTTAAGTTGAATTATATTTTTTCTTTAAAAAGAAGTCATTTACAAGATCATATTAACACAGTTGCACAGTAAAAATAGGAACAAACTGAACAGGAACTGCTTAAGCGAAATAGAAGAATTCTATGTCTGAGAAACAAGGCAGACAATATCCCACCCTTCTCTTCTCACGACTATCCCTTCTGAACAGAAATTTTTAAAGAGCAGGTAAACTGAGACCCCAGTGAATTCCTTCTCCTTCCTTGAGAAGAAAAATAACCCCCAATATAGATTTTTTTTCCTCTGGGAAAAACATAAAGAAATATTAGATTGCAAGGGCTAATACAGAAAAGCACTACTACCGGAGTACAATGCTGTCAGCCAGTGTTGTTGCACCACCCATCAGTAAGGAACAGCCTCCAGCCTGCTTTCCAGTCTGAGCTCTGTAGAGCCAGAAAATGTGGTTGCTAAAGAAATCCCTGCATGGCAGAGAAAACTGATCGTTTTCCTCAGGCCAGCTGTACTGATATATCTGTACTCCAGCTGAATCAAATTTTGATTGTCAGCACTGATCCAAGACAAAAAATACAGTCTGAGTTACAAATTAAGTAGATTTTTGTTCTGTCACTGTTACAAGACAAAGAAATGCTCTTTGTCCTTATGGCTTCATTATTTCATTAAAACACCTGACAACTTGAATTGGTCCGATGTCACTGATGATTCAGGTAATTATACCACAGGTGATTTCCAGACTTGAAAACTTCTTACTTTGGAATCTACAGTCCTGAAAGTGGCCACCCGGTTAAAGGTCATTTCAGATGCATGTTACAGTGGTGGAATGCAGACATATTCCTTCCCAGTTGTAACATGTATTCAGAACCTTTGGAAGCCATAAGGCTAACTGGAAAAATTTCAGCATCCTTGAGGAGAATAAGTGTGCAGTATGCACCTTGCAGTGGCATCAGCCCAAAGGTGATGCCTGGACAGCAAGTCACCAAGCTGTTGTGACTCATGCTCATGGAATGGCTGCATCCTATTTTCAGGTCGAGGCAAAACAGTCAATGGTCTCTAATTCCTTCCTTCCTTCTTTGTATACCTCCTCTCCAGCTCCCACCTGCCAGAAGTATCAGCAACATGTCAGCAAGAGTTGTGGCATACAGTTGCACACCCTCTGCCTAGCTTCCCAATTGGGACCATCAGGATCCCAGGACACAGCACAGCCTATGTACTGTCCATATGCAACCACTCACCAACACCATCCATCCACAGTAATCAGAAAAAAAACATAAATATACACACAGCAGTATTATGTACTTACTTAAAACATTTCTCAGCACAAAATTGCAGAATCCCAGAATGGGTCAGGTTGGAAGGGACCACAGTGGGTCATCTGGTCCACCCTCCCTGCTGAAGCAGGGTCATCCCAGAGCACACAGCACAGGATTGCATTCAGATGGTTCTGGAACGTCTCCAGTGAGGGACACTCCACATCCTTTCTGGGGGATCTGTTCCAGTGTGTGGTCACTGCACAGGAAAAAGGTTCTTCCTCATGATCAGGTGGAACTTCCCATGTGTAGTGTGTGGTCACTGCACAGGAAAAAGGTTCTTCCTCATGACCTCCCTGCAGACACTGATAGACACTGATGAGGTCCCCTCTCAGTCTTCTCTTCTCGAGGCTGAACAGCCCCAGCTCCCTCAGCTTCTCCTCATAAGACGGATGGTCCAGACCCTTCATCATCTCTGTAACCTTCACTGGATCTGCTCCAGGAGCTCCATGTCTCTCTTGTGCTGAGGAGCTCAGAACTGGACACAGCATTCCAGATGTGCCTCACCAGGGCTGAACAGAGGGGCAGGATCACCTCCCTCCACCTGCTGGCCAAGCTCTTCCTAATGGACCCACGATCCCATTGGCCTCCCTGGCCACAAGGGTGAAGCAGGGACCTCTTCTGAGAATGGTAGCGGAGTAATGACAAACACCGATGGGGTTAGATAGCATTCTTGTTTATTGCTCAAATCAAGCAGGATTATGCAGCATTTCCAACTAGTCACAAGTTGTCCACCTTAACTAACTCTATGATTGGCTACTTAAGTAAAATCACGCACGTCTACTGTTTACTAATTGGTTAACATGCGGCAAACAAGTGTCCTGTCTCCTCCCAGCTTGCGGTTATCACATCCTGTTAAACCTCCTTTTTTTCTCAAGGACACCTCAAGGACACTCTTAGTCATGCTAATCTTACAGCACTCAGGGCAAGCAGGCCCTGCTAAGTCTGGCTTGTTCACTACATTCAGATACAGATCATGTCCATTCTGCTCTAAGAATTCTTCCACACAAGGGCACTATTGGCTCAGGAACAGCATGTTGTCCACCAGGACCCCCAGGTCCTTCTCTGTAGAGCTGCTCTCCAGTAGGTCAGCCTCCAGCCCATGCTGGTGCATCAGGAAACTTCTGCCGTATGTTAAATGAAGTCTTGAAGCTCAAGCAATGTAGTCTATCACTAAAACTGCTGTTTAGTTTGCTTAACAGACAATAACAG
This sequence comes from Callaeas wilsoni, assembly GCA_013398955.1. Lineage (NCBI taxonomy): Eukaryota > Metazoa > Chordata > Aves > Passeriformes > Callaeidae > Callaeas > Callaeas wilsoni. Next base: position 80,363 of record VWPU01001248.1, on the reverse strand, counting down.
TTTTGCACCCACTGTATGGTCACATCAGTAGCATCAATTTGTATTAGAAGTTTATGTGTTTATGCTAGTGATGTGTCAAAAAGTAAATAGAAATTGTGTGACTATGATCAAATCAGTATAAAAATGTGTGCATTTTGAATTTGTGAATAATGCACTGAACCTAAGTTGCTGCAAGATATATTTATGTAGTTCCTGTTACTGAAAGGGTTGGAAATATCTCCCCTCTTCTGATTGCTAATTTCTTAATAATACAAGTCTTCTCCTCATTCAAAGGGAAAAAATATGCTTTACTAACTACAAATAAAACTGAAAATTATACAATAACTAGATTTGATCTGTGAGAAAAACAAATAAATAAAAGAATAATCCCCAAAAAAGGCACAGGAAAAGAACATGAAATCTGTTGGAAAAGTGCAGTAACGACCGTTTCTTATCCTTGTATTTATTAGTAAATAGTTCATTTGCAACATCAAAACCTACAGACAGAGCATTTTAATAAAGCATAGTAAGGTACATTCTCTGATCTGAAGGATACACAAGCTCAGCAGCACAGTGTCCAGTGGGATCAAAGGAATGTTTAACAGAGAAACCCCTCTTCTGACAATATTTTTTGATCTATTTCTCAAGGACAGAACAGAAGTGTTATTTCTATTTTCAAGCTGACATACAGGAGCTTGCTAGAAGGATGTTCTCATAAACAAGTTGCAGCAGACCATGCCATCATCTAGCTCATATATTTTTCCAGATTTCACAGTAGGTGTAATTCATAATACAGAATATTTTCTGGTGAGACTATGGTGTAGAGAAGTCTAGTAGTTATAAAACCCACACAACTTTGGGAGTTATTCATTAGCTATAGCAGCTCATTAGTTCTGAACAAGTAGAACAATATATATTTTAAACTGCCTGAAAAATATACAGATGTATCTATGTCTTATTAGTTATGAGTGGAACAACTGAGTCTTTAATTTGTGATAATGAACTTTTTGCCTTTTACTTTGATTAGCAGTGTGGTATTGGTAAGAGGATTTTAACAACACATTCAGGGATAGTTTAAGTGTTTTGGTTGTTATAAATACTAACAATGTCTTCCTGTTACCAAAAATTAGGTTAAATAAAAATACTCCTTAACACCAATGTAGAAGCAGGCATTCTTTATTCTGCCAGATGCACAGGGGGAATAGCTCCTCCCAAAAGCCATGCATACTGAGTAAAAGAAATTTTCTATTTATATACTGGTTTTTGCATACATATTCATTGATCGTCCCAGACTAAACATATATACGATAATAATTTCCCTGAAATCATCAACATATTTCCCCTCCCCTTTATGCATGCATCCTTCCATCCTAGGGGTCTCTCTGGTGGTCCCTAGTGGTTGTAGACCCCAGTGTTCCAGGTGACCTGGCTGAGTTGGCAGGACATTGGGGCTGGTGAACTTCCAGTTCTCCTTCTTACATAATGAGCATTGTGCAGTTTTATAGGCCAGTGGTTTTGGTAGAACAAACATTCTGTGAGCTCACCAGGTGTAGACAATTTGTCATCTGGTAACATTCTTAACCATCAAATTGGCCCAAAGCATTTGGACCATGCTCTCAGGTACATGGTGGCATTCTTGGGAATGGTCCTGTACAGGGCCAGAAGTTGGCCTCAAGGATCATTGCGGGTCCCTTCCAAGTCAGCATATTTTGTGATTCTGTGGTATTTATTTTTGGTCATTTAAAGTTTATGGTCAGGCAGTGTATCTTTAAATTTCAATGATGGAAGAAACAAAGTCAATCAAAATAGTAATTTCTGTTTAAAATTTAGTAGTCATCTCAGAGTAGTAAATCAACTGGTGGCTTTGACATGTGGAAGATTCTAGGGCAAAGTCCCTGATCTACAATGTTCAGGCCCCATTTTCCCTTTTCCCTCTTTTTCTCTCTCTCTCTCCTATCACTTCTGTCAAATAAAAATTTTGTCCTGAACCTGAGAAGACCTTCATAAGAATTCTTTATCAACATGACATCTTTCTGCATAAAACTGGTATTTTATTTCAGTAACTGGTATTTTCCATGACAAAAATGTTTTGCTGAAAAATCCCAAGCAGCTATGTTACTGGATTTTGGTTAACCAAACTCCCTAATTTAGAATTATGCTTATGAAATTAATCAGAATTAATTTCATATAATGAAATGTTATATGCTTAATAACAAATGTGAGGATGAACTGACAGAGCTGGGTGAACAATTCAGGGCACACAGAGACAGCTGATTAATTTAGCTCTTAATTGCTAGTAAATTATTCACAAAGTAGTGTTGGGTTTAGACTTGTTTTTTTTCATTATTGAAAGCTATGCAGTGGTTCAGTCATTAGAAATAGCAGTTTGCCATATAGTTTTCTTGCAAGATATTGGTATCGCCTGTCATTGCCAGAAATAATGTTATGCCTTACTCACTTCCTCCTCTGTCTTTGTTTTCCTAGGAAATAAAAATATGCAAAAGGACATAAAAATAGAGAAAGATGATTTGGGGGGAGCAGGGAGATTCTGTACTTCATGGAACAACACAGCTGAGCATATAAATTTCTTATGGTCTGGAGATAATTTTTCCTCTTTTATCTCTTGTCTGTGCTTCTCCTTCTTGCCTTTCTTTCCTTTTTCTTTATACTGGGGCTTTGTTTAGGTTTGGTTTTGTGACTCTTGTCTTTTTGTACATGTTTTGCTGTGCTATCCAGAAGACTTGGTTACAGGTGGAATAATTTATGAGACCAAAGTTTGTATAGTAAAAGTTAAAGGCGTATTTCAATGGAAATAAACTGCTCCCGTTTTGTGTCACAGCGTCCAACTGTAGAATGAAGGCATGCAGAAGATTTTTGTTTAATATTCTGCCTGAAAAACTGCAGTATATAGAAACACATTCCCAATAAAATGTCAACAGGGTGACAAACAGCATTTTCTGTATGACACAGTGGATATCACCATCTAGACACATACATGCTAATTACTGATTTTTCTTGAGGTTGACACCAAGTATTCACTCCTCGGTTGTATTTCTGGAATAAGTGAATTCTCCCATGTGCAGTTTAATGAAACCTAAGGTACAAACCCTCATGTATAAGAACAGAAATGCAAAGCGGAAGCTGTCTTGTATCTATAAAACAGAAATCATGACAAAGTAATGAAAAAAATGTTGGTTTTCACAGAAAGAAATCAGCAAAATAACATGTTCTGCAGAAAACATTGAGAAAAATATTTAGACAACAGGTAACAAGATTGCTGTACAGCAAAGATCAAACTCTGTATTTGGAAAACCAGAGAAGAATCCAGTTCATGAGACACTTGTTTCTGTTCATTTTATGAATGACCTATTAAAGTTTTGTCTACAAAAAGCAATTTACTAATTGTTACAACAAAACATAGGAAAACAAAAATTTGCCTGGCAAGTGAAGCTGATTTGCAGTGCCACAGGAAAACTAAATCAAATCCCAAAATGCAGTGAATGCCTTTTTATTCTCTCCCCTTTTCTTGAGCTGCTTTCACCAGGTTTCGCTAGCAAGGGCAACTACTATTAACCATCTTGTATAATTGTTTTTTCAGTCTTATAATCCTCCCAGGATATCTGTATTTGCCAACAGTAAGTTATATAGTATTATTCTGCATCAATTCTGTCACCAGAATTCCTTTGGCTGTATTTCAAAGGGAAGTCTTGTAAATGATAACCAAGAATGTTCTAATTCTGTATATAAAATTATATTATCTCTCATCAATTTAAAAGTATTTTTCCATTCAGCAACTATGACAATTCTTGACAACACAGATTCTAGTCTGAGATACATCAATATATGAGGACAGTGAGACATTTTTGACAAGAATCAAGTGAACCTATATCATGCTCCAGAGTTTGGTTATGATAACGAGGCATGTTGTGTTTCAATGTGACAAAAATGCTCTGGCATTCCATTGCAGGACAAATGCAGAAAGCACAAGGAAGTTGTACCAGTGGCTCCATAGCTCTACTCACAGAAGATAAAAGAAAAAACAGATAGAAGTGGGAGATTAAACTCACATCTGCTTCTGCTAGCAGTGATTTAGTTGATTTATTAACTAATTAAGCTGCTTAGCAATCCCATGAAAGATTCATAATCATGTTATTCCTAGTAAAAGTGCAGGGGAAAGAAGAAATTTGCTTCAGAAATTTATTTCGCAGAAGTGAAGAAAACACTAGGCTTTCTCTCCATACAAAAAGGAATAGAAAATCACTGTTCAGAGATGGGTGCCTTGAGGACCCACCCTTTAGCCAGCATTTCCTGAGAGAAAACAGAGAAAGTCATCACAGCACATAAAAAAATTCATTTTGGTCAGTCTATGTAAGCTTTTTTGGCTTGAGGGAAGGCAGGGAGGCATGCCCTCCTGTGTGACCTCCTCAAAAGGAATACTGCCCAGGCAAAGGACAAGGAAGACAAAGTGCGTCCCTTCTCTCTCCTTCTGTGAACCATGCAGGCAAATCTGGCCGGCAAGGTTTGCAGTGTGCTTATACGTGTGGAGTTTGCTCACCAGACTGTGTCCACAGTGCCAAATACTCTACATTCACCCTGCAACAGCCCTGCAGTGTCCTACTGAGCTAAATGCAAGGAAAGCATCAACTTCCTGCTGCTGTCAGTCCTCACCTTGATATCCATTTATAGTGATAGCAGGGTGGATATAAACCAAGCTAGGCTTGTAGAAGGAAAAGATCCTCAAAATGAACTTTTCAGACATGTTTGTAAATTGACCTACAAAGTGCTGAAAGATAGCTGGGACTTGTTGGGTGAGGAGCAAGAGATGCTGATGTTTTTGCAGTACTTGGAACATCATGGACTAAGGCTGCCATCTGTTGTCTCTGATGCTGCAATTGTGCAGTCTTCCTGGGTTATTGTGGACAAGTTCACATCTCTCTACAGCTAATATCCAAGGAACAGAGCTCTTGGCATGCATGTTTTTATTCAGTTTTCAGGCTTTTCTGTAAAAGATAACAGACTAATATACTGAGGCACAGCACACTCTTGGTATCTGCAGTATTTATTAATTTTTTTAACTCACACGTTCTTTGTAGAACAAAGCCTTACGGGTACCTTTATTTGGATGGAAGGTTTCTTCCTGAACTATATAAATGTACCAGCAAAGAACTGAGGTTAATTTATGTTTCAGTCATCTGTAAAACAGACATGAGGAAAATCATAACCAAGAATTACACTCTCCCAGGGCATTAATAAGAGATTACATGTATCATCTGGATTTCTTGAAATGAAACATGAAAGCAACCAACTCAAATTTCAAACAGCAATTAAACACAGCTTTAGGGGGAAAACATTGTTGATAATTGAGCTTTGCAGTATTCCTTTAATGGACCAGATTTTGTCCTAAGGAATATTCAGTGCAAGGGAAAAATCCCCTTAGATCCGATTTGCAGGGGAGCATGTAGCTAAGCAAGTGGACAGATCTGGCACAGGAAGCTTGACCCATTCTACTCCCTCTACAACTACTTTATGGGTGACTGAATTGCACCTACCAGCTTGATGAGAGAGTTTTGGCAGGGAGTTTTGCCCAGAAAGAGAGCTCACACTGTGAGGGTGCCAGCTGGGACAAGAAGACCTGTCAGCTCTTGTATAAACTATTAATCTGAGTGGTTTTGTCTACCATATAGTTTAATGCAGGTATTTCACAAAAGTGCCATGAGCTTGATATATCCTTCCTTGAAAATTAGATAGTAGCAAGAAATACTGCTTAGCTGCGAAATAGGCATTTTTACGTGACACAAGAATGTAGCGTTTAGTGTAAATATTGTGTCAGGTTCTTTATCAACATTCTTCTGCTGAAAACACTGAGCATATCTACAATTCCTGAGGAATTGTCTCAGTATTTTTGCAATCAAAAATAAAGCCACATATCAAACTGTGCTACGAATTGAATTAAATGTTGTCATATAGACTGTATATAAAGCTAAGCATGTGTATGGCCACTACATTGCGTGCAAGGCACAAAAGTGGATTTGTATGAAAAGGACAGATAACAAGTTTAAAGTTGCCAATTTACTTTTACCTGTAGAACAAGCACATAGCAAGGGTCAGTTCTTGCATCTCCCTCACATGTCAATAAGAGCATCTGAAAGAAGAATAATTTCTATGTTTTGCTTGAAAAAGTTCTTCCTCCATAACCTCCCAAGTTTTTGGCTAAGCAGTGTCTAGCATTCAGTTTTATTTCACTCATTATTTATGCTCTGTAAAACAAAGGACAGCAATCCCTAAGTACAGGTCAGGCTCCCACGGTGTTGATTACAAAAAGGACGATTCTCGTACACAAATGTATGCAACTGTGTAGGAGATGAAAGATGACATGGAGATGTAAGGAAAAAGTCGGTTAGTGCAAGAGCCTTCATAACAGTACCATTGGTACAACTCTGGTCTTGGTGGGCTTTGGGAAAAAAAAAGCAGTACAATCTCACTTCCTGCATGAAGACTCTTCTCTTGCAGTTTTAAGATTTTCAAATACTTAAAAAAGAGAATAACTTAGACCTCATGAATTATTCCACTGTAATAAACATGGCTACATTAGTTGCTAGACTAACTTTTGGTCTTTATAATACCAGAGCAAGAAGAAATTCTACACACCAAGGACAGTGTACAGATGTGAGTATGTGCAGGTGATTAGAAGAACAGAAGGGACCATTTTCTGAAATGCAGTGCTAGACACTGTGGTAAAATATATTGGATATGCAAAACCAACACAAACCTTATTTTGGAAAAACTGAGGGGTAAAAAACTTTTCTACTGGCATTTTCAAGAGAATTTTAAAGTAATTAATCAGTTTCTATTTGTTACACGGAATTATCATTAAATGTGGTGAAAACAGTGATATCTATTATAGGTTCTTCCATTATAATAAATACTTGTCCATTTATAACTTTGTTATGGATGCATTTCTATTGCTGAAATTAATCTTTGTCTACAGTGTACTTTTTTGTCTGTATTTTGGCAGTTAGAGCAAAGCAATTCTGCCATTATCAGAAGATGTCTCTGCGTTTACAAAAATTTAGGTTGGCTATGGCTGTGATGGCTTGATAAGAATTTCATAACGGACTCAATGATGTAACTGGCTCTGATCTGGTTCTTGCCATTACAGTGTCTACAAACAGTCCAAATACTTTCCATTAGAGAACTGCAGAAAGAGAACAGGACGTTTCTTGCAACTTGATCCTACAGATTATTAAGATGAATATCAGACCCAGAAGATCTCAACTTTCCTGTGCTCCTATTATGCCTCCTCTCTGCATTCAGTCAACATAAACAAAATTCTATGGTGAAAAACGTGGCCAGAAATTGGGCTGTAGATCAGACTTATTCAGCTTGGATAAATTACAAACATTAATTATTTGGGGGTTATTTTGGTTTGTTGGTTGTACTCTGATTAGTCACTGTACAATATTTTTCTAGATAGTCACAGTTAATGCAGAAAAATATAATGAGTTATAAATCATGATTATTTGTTAAACTCAAAAGTGCTTTTATCAATGCAGAAAACAGTGATGAGTCACATGTGCTTTACTTTGTTAGGGAGCACTTTTGGAGTTTTTAACTTAGTATTTTAATCTTTACAATAAATAAGAGCCTGAGAAAATGTCAAACACATGCATACAGAAATCCTTAAATGGCCTTTTATCCCTTCTTTTAGCTACCTTACCCATATATTCACTCTCCAAACATTTGAGCAGTATGGTGAGCATCAAAGGATGTTCCATAAATGGAAAAATACCTAAATTACACTTACATCAAATCTATCTCAACAGTTTTAACCCTGTGACCTAGCTAAATTAGTATTACAGCTTAACCTTCCAGGTGGATTATAAAAATTCCTGGTTAGAAAACAACATTGATATCTTATCTATGCATTTAAGCTAAATGTGCTCTTTTATTTTTATAGTCTATTCCCCAAATAGCAATAATCTCTTCAGGGTGAAAAAAATAAAAAAAGGATGGTTATATCTGAATTCATTTACTTACAGCAAACAGAGGAGTTTCTAATTAACTAGCACTCTTAAGGGTCTGGTTTTTTCCCTCTCTACTTTTCTTCAAAACAAGTATCATTAATGTGCCCAAGAAAAGGAGAAGAGAATCAGCCTGGGACAGAGAAGAGGAAGATGAAGCAATGTAGCTGTGTAGCTGTTTCCTAGAGTGACAAGGTGAGGGCTGGATATGAATCCATCTCAGCTCTCTTGTGTGATCTATAATCAGGTTCAATAAAACATGAACATTAAAATAAGCTGACCTGCAGTCATTCAAGATTAAATGAAATGCAAATGAAAACAGAAGGTAAAAATAGTTTGCTTTCTGTGCAAAATTCCTTTTGTATATGTCTGGAAGAGGCCTGACATGCACATAATATAAATCAGTATAACTTAATGGAATATTCTAATTTTCTATTTTTTAAATACATTTTTTGAATGAGCCATCATACTTAGTAAGGACTTCTAGAATCAATATTTTGACTTGGAAAACTACTTTTTGAGTCTGTAAAGCTATAGCATTATGATTTCCTTAACACTCATGTCACAAAAACCCTCAAGAACAACTTTCATCCAAGATCCATTATGCTCAGTTGTAGGTAAGCCTACCATAAATGTCTCTTCTCAGAAGAGAATATACAACATTTGCAATTTAAGTGAGGCCCCTTTTGTACCAAGACTTCATATTTATTCTTTCTTGGTAGCATATTTTAGATTTCTTCTTGACTTGGAAGAATATTTTAAGCTACTACCCATACAGTATTTTAAGAATTTATTTGATTTTAATAACTTATAAAGTGTTCAGAATGTTGGTTTCATCCATATTTTCTAATGACATATTTTAATGGAAAATTACTCATTTTTAGCACTGTTGGTTGAAATGGTCCGGTTTTTAAAGTTATTAGAAATGCCTCTTCCCAAATAAGGGTGCAAACAAGACCGTATGCCAAAGTCAAGAGTATGGGTTTTATTTGATAGTAAATATGAAAGTGAGAGAGAGAAAAAGAGAGACAAAGGAATAGAAAGAAATAGAAAAGAAGTGGGGGGACAGAAAGAGAGTGACGGAGACAGATTAAAGAAAATATCACCACTGTGTGGATCTAAACAATGTTCCATTGATCCCCTCCAGCTGGTCTTCTTGATGGGGAGGGTCCCCCTCAAAAAGCATAGAATCCAATGGATTAATATAAGCTCAGGCCCGGTGGGAATGCCCAGGTACTTGCCCCAGGGTGGGGGATGGGGCAGTTTGACACAGTCTCTTGCAGCAGACTCTGGATCTGTTGCATCATTTTGCATCACATGCAGTGCTGTGGTGCGAGGCCTCTGGGGAGTGCTTTGGGAGTCTTTGATTAATTATGACACCCCCTCAGCTGCCTCTCATGTGAATGTCCCATGGATGTGGCCTGTGGGGTTGGGAGTTTCACAGCTGGGCCAGTTTGTGTAAGGGAGGATGGGTGTTCACTGCCTCTGACCAGAGGTTATGCCACACACCTGAAACCTCCTCCTCCCCTCAGTTGTGAGGGAGTCTGTGTAAACCTGACCTCTGTGGCCTGTGGTCTCCCCCACACCAAACCCAGCCAGAGATGAATTTCTGCTGCATTTGGCTTTCTTGTGGATGCATTCTTTTCCTCAGCCTTGTTTATTTCTCCCTAGACCAAAGATGATTGAACAATAGTGTCCCCTTTATCTTACCAAGTAGGCTTTACCCACAGTCCAAAGTTCCAGTCAGGTATCTTCAAGGAGTGATGGGCTTCTGTGGCTGTAGTTTGCATAATTTTGCATTTTTCTGTATTTTTGTCATTAAAATAAAGAATAAAAAAGATACAATTTCTACCTTATGTTGCCATACTTACCATTGAAATAAATATTAGTATATATGCCAGTATTTCTCCAGCATTGCAAAAATGTGAATCAAACCTGCCCACATCCATATTTATCACAGCAATGTGGAGAAATATGAGTTGATTTCATACACATTTTGTCTTTATCTATAATTTTTTCAGCAATGAACCTGCAAAATACTTGTTCTCAATTGTTTATCATAGAATCATAGAATGGCCTGGGTTAGAAGGGACTTGAAAGATCCCCTTGTTCCACCCTCTGCCGTGGGCACAGACACCTTCCACCAGATCAGATTGCTCAGAGATCCATCCAGTCTGGCCATGAGGGCAGGGATGGGGCAGCCATAGCTTCTCTGGGCAACCTGTGCCAGGACCTCACCACCCTCACAGTAAAGAATTTCTATATAACACCTAATCTAAAATTTATTATTTTAGATTATGATTAACTTTAATTTATGATTAACAGAAAAATAAATCAATTCTTTCTATTCAAAAAGCTGATCTCATTGTGTAGGTAGATGTTTTCCCTAGAGAGTGATTGCATTTTCCTTATTCAAGTTCTTGTCATTTCATTGTTTTTTCACTGGTTTTTAATTTTTATTTGTGCATGTGAATGTCTGCAGAAATACAAATAGAGATTTTGTTCTCTATCAATGCAATGAAAGCAACTATGCAATCATTCATCCTATGCAGAAGCAACTAAGAATGACAGGAAAACAACCACCAAGATCTCACTGGAAAGCAGGCATCAGAGGCCAGAGACATGGAGGGGTGTCTTCAAGGCCTGATAAGAAACTTTCTGATGCAGGAATTCTTGGAGGGGACCCTGTCTACTGGAGCTTTTCGTATACCAGAGGGACTATTGGAAATTCAATCCTTTGTACACAAGGGGATTGATGGACAAAGATTCATTTCACGTTGTTCTGACCCATCCTGTGGCTGCTGGGACATCTCAGCTGACACCAAGCCCAGGGCAGGCAGGACAGGCACAACTCCCTTTCCCTGAGCCAATCAAGAGGAGAGTGGTCAAGGAAGCAGCTGGTAAATCTGACTCTTGAATGGAGATCTTGTTGGACAAGGGGTCTCTGAACTGTGTGTGGCCTTTTCCTCAGAGATGGTTGCAAAGAGACAGCTAGGAACCAGAGATCCCTGTTCCGTGTCTTTGCCTTTCACTGGATAATTTTCAACACAGTTTGCTTAGGCGCTCAACATGACTAGATTTCCAGCATTCTGGAAATCTATAAACAAGCATTGTGGAAAATGACAGCTGGGGGAGAATGTTTCATGTGTTTGCAGCCAGATATATTGTTATTGAGCCTTTGGAGCTTAATGGATGGCTAAAAATGTGGTGTTGTGTTCTGAAAAAAATTAATTTTCACAAAAAACCTTCTTTTTTCCAGGAAGTGAAAATTTTATTTTCCAAAAAGGAATAATGAAAAAAAAAAAAAAAAAAAGAAGAAGGTTTTTCTTTTGATTTTCATTTGGATTTTAATTTTCTAGATTTTTGAACCTCTACTCTGAAAAAAAAAAGAATATTTGAAGATTAGAAGATTACTTTTCTTATTTCCACCTTCTGTATTGTAGCTTTTGTCACTAAATACATACAAGGAGAAAGACCCTAAAGAGATGCAATATGTCAGAACTCTGCAGAAATTGAACAATGAGGTTTTTGAAATTATATGTTTTGCATGAGGTTTAAAACAAAGAAAAGACAATGAAGATTTTGAAAACCCAAACATCAACCCTAGAGCACTGAAGTATTGAAAATTGAAAAAAGAACAAGAAAAAAATTTACATTTTCAAATAAATAATAAAAAAAGCAGCAACCTTTTGCATTTTGAAACCATTGAAATTCATGCAACTTCTCAAGAATTACACTTAACATTGTTACCATATTTCTCTTTCAGGTCTGTGCTGTAGGAATTACTCAATGTAACTGAATTTTATTATAGTAGATATATTCATAAAATGGAGGCATGGCAGTGCTCCTGTTTTGTGTACAATGGTAATTTCCACGTCTGAGATGTAGATACATAGAGAAAGAAATCTGCAGGATAGTATTCCCAACCATAAGGATCTCTGGTCACCACTAACAAGCTCAGCTTCTCAAACCCTATGTGCCCTGCAGCACAATTAATTTATTCTGTCTATAAATGTTTGTATTGCAATTTGCTTTAAATTAATCAGAGCTTTTTGTGTAAAATATTAAAAAATAAACAAATTCTGCACTGAAAATATGAAAAACCTTTATCCATACTGAATTACAAAGCCCAGTGTGATCATCGACTGCAGCAAAAACCACCTGGGATTGCATACACAGTCCATATGTGTTATGAAGTGTAATAAATACCTTGAAATGTGGTACTGGAAATTCTAAATATAGGTGCCCTAATCATTAGCTATTTATTTCCCACCAGTATTTTAAAAGGAGAGAAGTATCAATAATATTTCATTAAACATGACTACTGGAATGATTCATATGGATTACTCACAAACATTAATTTTTGGGTTAAGATCCCCAAATTCTCTGTTATCACTGAAATATACTAGATTTTGTTAGAGGTTAATTTAAAGCAGAATCCTAAATTCAGTGGCCTGTAATACATTTTGGGGTAGCTTTTATGCCTTACCGAAAGAGGAAGGCTGATATTGATGACTATTCTGAACAAAAATAATGCAGTAAAATATAATTGACTTTATGGGAGAAAAAAAATATAACAAATAATGGGAGAATTAAATACTCATTTTCTTCTTTTCACCTCTCTTAGGCTTTTATGTTTTTATTTAGGATGAATCATATTACCAGATGGATTGCCTCAATTTTTACTTTTATCATTCTATTTCCATTTCTGGATTACTACTAACACTATGTATATGGAGGGGGGGAAATATATAGAGATATATATATATATAAAGAAAAGCATTTCTGTGGTTCACTTCATTTTGGGAAGTTTAGCATAGTCTGCTTTGCTTATATGTTAACGTAATTAATCTTGAATCTACTAATGTCAGCAATAGATATCTGACCAAAATCTTCTTCCCCTGTCTTGACAAATGATTCTCCATGGAAACTAGCAAATGGAGATGCCTCAAAGCAGACTTTCCCTGCTGTCTTAGGCACACTACCACCAGCAGTCTTTCTGTTCTCAGTTGGTTTTGTCTGCAAGACAACCTTAAGCAGAAAGGCTCAGGAAAGCTGTGACAAATCAGCTGAGGTTAGAAGACAGTATACTTTTCTTTTCTCTCTCAAAAATTAACTAAACCTAGCTTAGCTTCATTTTACTCATGAATGACCATGTCCATACTGGAGGCCAGTAGACTTTCCTGTACATGAGCTACATCCATATCTTTGGTTGATTATCTCCAGAAAAGCCTGAGTCTCATCTTGCAGAGGAGCACTTAAGACACTGGTAGTTCCATTTCACTGATAACTGAGCTTCCTATGGCTGGTCTTTTCCTATTTCTTTCTTGCACGGTTACTACATCTCCTAAATACAGCTACATTAATGGCTCCTTCTACTATTTCTCTCCAGGCAATCCTAAAGGTCTATGTAGATTTCATTTCCAAAACATCCAGGTGTACTTAAACTTACAGAGTGCAGCAAGAAGAGATTCCAGCATCTCACCTACATTGAGGTTCTTCATTAATTCATTTGGCTTTGGGCTTTCCTTCTTAGAGATCATTAGAGCCAGTAGCAATGGCAAGACCTGATCTAATCCCTCCCTGCACCTACCCTCAGGCAAGGCAAACTAAACCTAATCCATGTCTAACAGCTGTTTGTGTACCTGTTCTTAAGTAATCCTGTAAAGCTGATAACTCTTGTAAGAATCTATTTTAGTACTTTTTAGTAGAAATGTGAATACCTGCTGCTCTGCAGTGCATTCCTGAGTTGTGCCATTTCAGGGAACCCAGCTAACAGATTACTCGGCTGTTCTTTTATGTAGAATATCCAAGTCTTCAGTGATCTTCACTTTAGTAAACAGAGTTTTCACTTTTTCTCAAAAGTAGTTTGCTAATTCCATCTCCCACACTGTTCCTTATATTTCTGATAGGAAGGTATACAAAATTGGTGTTGTGGGTTGGACGCTGGCCAAAGCCAGTGCACTCACGAAAAACAATTTACTCTTTTTTTTTTTTAATAGTTGAGCAGAGGAGGGGAAAGAACAATTAAAAAGTTCATGGGGTGAGGTAAGGATTAGGAGGAAACACTTTAAGGGCAAAATAGGCTCAAAATACTAAAGAGTATAAAGAAAAATTTATTATCAGGTTTAAAAGAGGATAATGAGAACTAATATGAATTTTTAGAACATCTCCCCCCCTCCCAGTCCTTCCTTCTTTCTCACCAACAGTGCATGAAGACAAAACATGGGGTTTTTAGCTAGTTTATCACTTTTTAAAAAAAAGTAAATTTTCTTTCAGTTAATTTAGGGAGAGGAGCCTCTCTTGCTATGCCATGGGGTCCTTCCCACAGGAGATAGTTCTTTGTGAACTTTTCCAATGTGGTTTCTAATCTCATGAGAGCAGTCTCGCCCGAAAAATCTGCTGCAATGTGAGTCTTTCCCACAGGCAAAACAGTCTTCCCACAACTGTTTTTTTCGTAGGCCATTTGGTTCATGGGGAACAGTCTTTTAAGGATGAGCTGTTTTAGTATAAAAGCAAGGGTTCTCTCTCTCTCTCTCTTCAAGCCTTTCACTGGATTACAGCTTCTCAGCAGTCACACGTTCCAGCATGAGTGCCTTTTTCTCACAGGCTGCGGGTGAATTCTGCATGCCCCCATGCACTTTATGAATTACAGGGAAACCATTTGTTATATTATAGTCTTCACTATGGCTTGCAGAAGAATCTCAGCTCCAATGCTCGGAGCACCTCCTCCTCCCTCTCGCTCCTTTGCACCGACCTTGGTGTTGCCATGTTGTTCTCTTCATGTATCTCCACTTTTCCTTTTTCCTGCCTCAGGAGAGAATTTGAGATCGTGGGTTCGTTTGTTCTCAAGTTCTATTAATTGAAAAGTTTTTATAGAGTTCTGCTACGCTGAAAGGTTGATTTCCGCATTGGGGAATTGCTCGCCATGCCTCTCACTGTTGATCACGTGGTCCCCACCAGCACCACACAGGTGGCGCTGGCCGCTGCAGTGTTGGCTCTATTTAGTGCCTCTCTTTATGCGGGGCACTGAAAAAAAAAAGCTGCTGCTGCCACTTCTGTCCCTTTGTTTTACGGTGCAGCAGGCTAGAAGTGGCCAGGCAGGCAAAGTCTTGGCATGCCGTCCATGCCAAGATGGCGGCAGCCACATGGTTATTTTGGTCCCGGCTGCTTTCAGGTGCCGGCAGCAGGACCTCTCCCGGTGCCAGCCATGGGGCTGCTCGCGGCACTGAGATGGCCCCCCTGGTGGCATGACCTCCATGGTCGCGCTAGGAAGGGCCCTGGCTGCCCCAGCCAGGAAGGGGCCTGGTGGGCCTGGCCACCTCCTCACCCACGAGAGGGCAGGAAGAAAGAGAAATGGCACGCCTTTCTTCCTTCTTTAATATGTTATCACAGAGACGTTGCTAACTTCTCTAATTAGGCCAGCCCATATGTCAATCGTCAGAGCCTTTAGGGATTGGCTCTGCTGGACACAGTAGAAGTTTTGAGGAGCTTGTCTCTCAGAAGCAACGTCTGTGGCTTCCTCCACCCCCAGTAAAAATCATATTGTGTTAATCTAACACAATTGGACATAGTACAGCTGCTAAGACATCACGAAGGAAAGCTGTACATCCCAATGCTTTCATAGACTTCCACAGTGGCTCAACATTGTGTTAAAGGTATGGAAATTTGGAAGAAAATAAACCCCTTGGCATTCCAGCTGGTCCTCAGAGACCAGATAGGTGGATGCAGCTGGACATAATTTCTGATTTTTGCCAATTCAGCACTAGAAGTCTGGTCAAGTTCAATAAGAACTTTCACCAGCACAAATTCACAAATAGTGTAATTTACCATTTCAGTACTACATGACTAGGTCTAGTCATGTTCCAAAAGGACTTACACGAACCAGATACACTAAGAGTATGGTTTATTGAAGCAGCGGGAAACCAGGTTCTGGATTGACAGTGATAAATGCAGTAAGTACAGTGTGTTAATACATGTCTTGACAGAAAGTATAGTAACAGAGATCTATTAGCAAGATAAATAGATAAAAATAGATAGATAGATAGATAGATAGATAGATAGATAGATAGAGAGATAGATGATAGACAGACATAACAATTAATATTCCCAACTGTGCTTCAACACAGCTGGAGGCACAAAGCTCACCTTAAGGCATCCCTTCAGGAAAGGACACAGTTCATCAACTGATCCCAAGCAGGCAGAGGTGTTTTCCCCCTCTCTTTTTCCTCCTCTCTTTTTTTTTTCCTCCTCTGACTACTTCTGCCCTGGAGCCCCCTCTTTTATTCTAGAACTTTTCTCCCTTCCCAATGGGGTAGAACAATCATATGTTGTAGGTAGGATTTGGGACTTTGGTCATAATTGTATCACATCTCATGTTCATTTGTATTTCAAAGGGTGTGAAACTTACTGTGGGCTTAGTAAGAGTCTCAGTTAACTTTGGTCAGAATTTGTAGCTGACAAAAGAGGTAGAATAAACACTACTCCACTTACTGAAGCAGCAGTAAAGGCCCTCTGACCTTCATCAAAGGGTCTGTCCACATCCTTATCTCCATAAGGAACCAGATGTATAGCAAGGCTTCTTTTTCACAGTAAGGGGAGTGGGCTATTGGCTGGGACAGAGGCACAGGTGCTGTTCTGTGTCTCAATGAAACACTGCCAGGCCATGAGGTCTCTGCTTCACTCCAGACATCATTCAGTTGTGAGGGCTTGCTTGAGCCAGGCATAGGACTAGTGAGGGGTCCAGCTCATGTTTTTCTTAGGTAAACTCACCAATTCCACACCAACTCAAAGCAACAGAATAGCACATTTGAGAATTTACCACGCTTATAGCCATGGTGTTTGAGTGACATTCTTCAGCAGAATGGCTGCCTAGTCACTCCATCCTTCAACTTCACTAAGTCAAGCATAACATTTTGCATATTTCCTTTGCTGAATTGCATCATATTTACCTTGAACAATTTCTTCTGAAGCGGGGTTTCCCAAACTTTTTTCCCCACAGGTGTTCCACTTAGTCGTAAGTGGAACATTCAAGTGAGCCCTGATGAAAGAGTTTATCAGCCAGGTAGTATCTTTCTCTTCAACACATGTACCATGCAAAGCCAAATAATGTAATGTTTGTAAGGGTAGTCATAGCCAACTTTTACTTCTGAAGCTTGAGGACAAGCCAGGAGAGAGACATTCTTGTGGCTCATTTTGTCTTTAATATCTTGCTTATTTTCTTAATACCAAATGACTGGTCTGATTTTGTTCCCAAACACTTAGGAGCACTTTGTCTAGATGAGAATAGATTACTAAAAACTAAGGAGAAGAAATTAGAATTGGTAGATCTTTGCCTCCTTTATATGCGAGGAAGTAGGTAGGATTCACATTAAAAGTGAGGAAGAATCTTCAGAGGTGGGGAACATTTAAAAATTTATTAAATATAAGAGAAAAAACAATGCAGTTTTCTAGCATTCTTCTCATGTTGCTTTTAAAGCATACATGGAAACCTGAATTCAAATAATGTCATTGTCTTTTGCAGGGCAAAGTTTCATACTGACTTCCCCATCTGAAAAAAAATTTTTTTTCTACAAATTATCACAACCCGGATGGAAACTTTGACTTTCTGTTTCAGTAATGAATCTGTCAAAATTTCTTTGTTTAGAAATACCTGCGATTGTGCCATATAATGCATCATATTTTGAACAAAATAAATTGTGATCAGCTGATTGATAACATCTTTATTAAGAGTTAACATTCTGTGCCAATAATAAAATCACCTTCCAGAGAAACAGAACTTAATACGTATAAAATGTTTCACTGTGAGGTAATACTAATTTGATTTATCCGTTTAATTTGTTATTACTTCAGTTTCATATCCTTTATTTTATGAATTTTGCCCATTGTAACATATAATTTTTAATTGCCATTTAATGTCTAATTTAAGAGCCTTCAGAATGTTTTACTCTGATTAATTTAATTAATTAATGATAAATTATTATAATCTGGTTAATTAAGAATTGTAATGAATAAGTACAGTGGTGTGATTTATCATGCACATGAGAGTAACCCATTGGGATCAGCGAAATACATGTCCTTACTATAAACAGGATAATTTTGTGAGTATGAGTCAAGTAATTTGGAAGAAAAAAGTAGTAAAGTTCTAATGGTTAGGACACAGTATTGTTTTTCACTAGAGGAAGGCATGTTTGCATTACAAATTGTGATTGTAGTAGATGACCTTTTTTTTAATTCATGCAAATTTGTGTTGTGTTTTACTCTCATCTCCCTGACATATCGAGCATTACTATATTTTCTGTACTGTCAACAATGTATTTGACATCATATTGCTGTGAGTGGTTATGTTACTTAATTGTCCGTAATGATTTCAAACCACACTCAAAGAAGAGATGTATCATGAAGTACTATCAGAGTGCATAATGTTTTTGTCTACATGAATTGGAGGGGTTCTCAAAATACACTTCAATAAATACACAGCTTTAAGCTGTACCTTGCACTTCGGTAGATCTATAGCTTTATGCTGTACCAAACTTGTTTTGATGCTTATAAAGTATGCTAATAGACATGCAATTAAATAAGACAGTTTGACTACTGCATTCTATTGCTTATACCTTTCTTCCCACATGAATCTTCATAATCTTCAAGCAAAGATTGATGTAAGTAGTACTGGTACACCAACATATTACTAGTCATATATTTTGATATTTCTGTTCTTCAGGAAAACAAAATATCACAATATTCAGTCAAATTTTAAAACCTGTTTTGGAGAACCATCATTGAATTTCAGTTCAGAGGTATTTAATAATCACATACCCCAGAAAATAAATATGCAGGTGCACACAAGATTAATTAAAATAAAAGCATTTCCTATTGATGTTTATGGCAGCCAAATCTATATTTCGTGTGTGTGTGTGTGTGTGTGTGTGTGCCATAAAATCTGATAACTAGAACCAGCTGAATATAAACTTAATAATCTCATCATGTAACTTTTTTTTCTGAAAGAAGATTTAGTAGCTAAGCTGAAAATGATGCATTTTCAGACTCGAGTTCTAACATTTGCAGCTAATTAATTTGCTATTAATCTTTCAAATGTTGTTTATTCATTGCACAGTGAAATGTGTGTGGTAGGATGAGAGAATGAGGAAAAGACGTGCATAAGGAGCTACAACAGCTGCAGTACATCCCACAGACTGGGAAAAGAGGCACATGAAAAGCCTAATTTCACATCTGATAATAGGAAAGAGGTGCCGTGCCAAGACTGATATTCCTGCTGTGAAAAGCAGGGCCTCCTGGTGTCTGTTGACCTTGTGCCTGTCAGGGGCTGTCTCTATTTGCAGAAGGCAGCCTGTTCTTCCCTGCTTGGAGGATCCCAGCAGGAGCAGCTCCTTGGCTATACCTCACCCTGGCAGGAGGCTGCATCCCTTGCTGAGATCCTGCCAGCATCTGGTGAACAGCTATTTCCCCTAAAGCAGGACATCATAGAACACCACAAACTGCCAAACACTGACCCTCCTCAAGGACTCCACAGACAGGAATTAGCCTTGGGGGATCCAGGAAAAAGTGAGATTTGCTGTTTGTTGGGATTGTCTTCAACAAGCTGTACAATACAAGGATTTGGGGAGAGAGGAAGGAAGGAGGGAAACTGTATTTCAATTTAACAGTAGCCTTGGGCATAATATAATTCTAATTTTGATCAAGTGAGAAATAAATTATTATATTCAGTTTGCTGTATTTTCAAATGCTATGATTAAAATTTTGCAAAAACATAATCCTATGGTCAGATGCTCCAATACCTTTGCCATACTGAACAGCATTTTAACACCTGAGTTAGGAAAAACTCAAGGAAAGTAAGCATGGCATAATCCATTTTGCAGGAATTTAGGTCTATGTTACTTTTGGGCCTTTTAAATGCCCCACAAATTATTTATCTTTGATAATGAAAGCATTGTGACTACTGTGCACAAATGCACAGCATTTTGTGTAATATACAAAATATTTCAGATTAAGGCTATATAATATGGTTTTATCAAAATGTACGTGGAATTGTGCATCCTGTCAGCAGTCAAAAAAAAAAAAAAAGAAAATATAGCATCTTTTAATAATATGAATTTGAATGAAGTAGAAGAAAGAAAGATACCCTAAGGAGAACACATTCATATTTTGGCTATATTATACACTTGTATAGCCTTGCCAAATTTCAAGGGAATTCTAATAGCACACTAGAAAAAAATCTGTAGTAAAGAAGAGACTTTCAATAGACCTAGGGATCAAAGGGATCAGCAGTGCACTGAATATATATTTTTCTTGCAGAGAAAAAGACAGAATATGCTTTTTTTGCCACATTTTTTAGATTTCACTACCTCCAGAACTAGAAATCTTTCTTTCTTGTTTTACATCAGAAAGACAAGACTCCATATTTGCTTCCTTTCTCTTGCACGCACACACCCCCTGCCAGCAATCTTTTTCATGTTATACATACGTGATGGTTTTATCCCAGGCAGCAGCTGTGCACACAACTATTCTTCCACTCCCATCCCCAGCAAGATGGGTGGAGAAAACAGGAAGCGTAAATGCGAGAAAACTCACGGGTCGAGACAAAGGCAGTTTAATAGGTGAAAAGAAGAGAGGGATGGAATAAAAAACCAAAACCAAAGAGCAAAAGCCAAAAAAGAAGCAAAGCAAATCAAATTGCTCACCACTCCTCACAGGCAAATCACTACTTGGCCAGCTTTTGATCAGCCAATCACCTTCAACCCAATCCTCCCATGCTCTCTGTTCTCTACCACAGCTTTTATTGTCCATCACAAGGTCTTAGGGTATCAAATATCTTACTGTTACTACGGATTTAACTCCATCCCACTCAGGCTCAGCACAGACTAACCACCACTGGCCAATCTGTGAGACAACAGGCATTACAACTGCTCTGTGTCATGCAGATGTCATATCACATTTTATGAACCATTTAATGATTTTCAGGATGCTTCTAGAATGAGAAGCATGAAGAAGATGTTCAAGAATTAGTCCTAGCAGATTTATTCATATAGGCAGTAATAATGTACTTGACATTATGGTTTCTAGGCAACAAACATGAAAATGAAAAGATGCATTGAAACCATCTACAAAACATCTACAAAAGTTATCTTTTTTTCATTTTGTTATCCAATATTGGTTAATTATTTTACTCCTACTTCTAAAATTTCATTGGTCCAGTAGAAAATTCATCATCTATATGTAAGTAATGAAGCAAAATTATGTGAATTAGTTTCCATAATGCTGGTAAAAGCTCAGTGCTGTCTTCAGCAACCACAATATCTTGTGGATTGCAGGGAGCCAGATGCCAAAATAGAATTATGAAATCTTCAGACTGCATCAATAGCAGCTCCCCCTGAATGCAAAGCAGCTCTCAGCAGGGTGCAGCACATCGGTGAAGAGAGTTTCCAAACTTCTTCCTCAAAATAATTCGATACGTGGTACACTGGATTCATTATAAATATATCTACTTATATTAATATTAAAATGCGCCGCCGGCACGCTGGCTGGGCTGAGATGGCAGCAGCTTGGTCCAGGCGTGTCCCACACAAAGGAAGGACGCCCCGGGGCACCTCGGTGCCTCGCTTGCCAGCCTTCCAGCCCGTGCGGTGGAGGGCATGGAGCCGAGCGTGCCCGGGGCTTTGGATAGCCCAGGCGCGGCCAGAAATGAGTTGCCAGAGGTGGCTCTCGGCCGGTGATCCAAGGGTTTATTGTAGAAGCACCCCCAAATGGTCCGGATGCCGAAGAGAGCAAGGCACAGTAATCAGGGCTTTATAAAGGATGCAGGGAAGGGGGCGGGGTGACACCACAGGGACCCATAGGAAGAGGAGAAGGGTGGGACAGGTCAGGGCACCTTCCCTTAGGGGACACAAGAGGTGTCTGTCAACTGTAGACAGAACCACCTCTCAGGAATCCTAGGAAACCAAAGGTAGAAGCCATCTTCACAGAATGAGGGTTTCACTCCTTGGTACTAGCCCACCAAACCTCTGTTTCTGGGCTCTGTGGTCCCCCGGTTGGTTCCTTCACCACAACATCTACTAATGTGAATCAGCCTTTAATGAGGGTTGAACCTATTCCCCTTAATAGATTTGGGACTTACTAAATAACTCTATGAAATTCTAGGGCTTTTCCCATGCAGGTGTTCAGATTAGATGCTCTAATAATTCTTTGTACTTTAAAGAAGATTCCAGGCATAAGCTATGCATTTACAATTGTTTGCTCTGAACTCAGCCCCCTCCACACTGTTTCAGCAAAACATGGACCATAAAACCAGCTTCAACTGTTTCTGCTGGTCAGCCCATCATGTTATTTGCTTCTGAGCGCATGTATAGAGAAAAGCTTTGTAGAGATACTACTTAGTCTGCTTGCAACTAAAATGTATTGAGCATTGTCAGTGAAGATCACAAGAAAGAAGAAAATCCAATTAATTCTCTGTTATGGTAGAAGCTTATTAAGTTTCAGAAAAGAGTTTTCTATTTCTGATTGACCCCAAAAAGATTTTGAACAAACTAACTGGAATATATTGCAACAGCATAAGCAATTTTTCTCAAAAAATCTTTTCCCAGTTAGAGTCATACCAAAATCTGTTGTTAGTTGCACTGATTAGAAGGCTAAGCTAATGACTACAAAGTTAAAATGTTTCCTGTAATCATTGCAGTGAGATATATCTGCATTATTTGGAATAAGTAGAAAAGTAAAAATCATTAGAAAGTATTTTTGGCCCAAATACTGCACTGTATTATTTATAATTGGTTTTATAAGGTATTTCTAATTGTGCTTTAGTTCTTAATAAATCCTTTAATTTACCCATATGTCTTAGTGGACTGTTTACTCATATAAAAACCTATTTTGTGCACCCAGTTGAGAAGTGGGTTTCTGTGACTGTTAGTGCCTGCTTCATATTTGAAGAGATCTGAAGCTTTTATTTTCCTTATTATACTGTATGACTTCTTTGCAGACCCTCAGCATTAGTTCTGTTCTCTGGTTTGATGATCTAAGCTCCATTTCTTTGTAAATTATCCATAAACACTGAAGCTGTTTGACAATTCTGCCTTCCAAAATGTGAAAACAACATTTTAAATGGCTGAATACAGTCCTTCTGTCAACACATCTGTCTTCCATCAGCCTTTTTATCTTGCTACAAGGCCCAGATTCCCCCCGAATAAAGAATAAAGCATGTCTACTGCATGAATTAGCAGAATTTAGTTCCATGGCTGTCATACATGTGTTTCCTCAGCAGTCATATTAATATCGGTAAGAATATAGAACACACTTGATTTGTTGTTTGTTAATTGATGTGGCAGCTGTTTTACCTTGTTGCAAGATTTCAGGCTTCCTTTTCTAAAACTGGTTTGCTTTCAAAGCTAGAGAAGGCAATGCAAAGAACGATTGTCCTCTCAGTTTTCTATTAAGCTGATGGGTAACAAAACATCTGTTATGACTGTTTGGGAGGAGTGACCTGGAGCAGCAAAGCATGAGCTCTCTCTATTGCTGAAGGGTGTGCCTGTGCCAGTTGTTCCAAAATAACATACTTTTGCTGTTTCCCCTGCTGTGGGAGCACTTTAAGCACAAATGCCTTACTGACTTTCTAGATGATGATGATGTGTTGCCACTCAACCATATGTTGGCTAGAACATCTTTAATCATGAATACAGAGTTTTAACTTGAAGATACATACCTATTATGACAGCTGTCTCAGGACCTCAAACAGTTAACATTTCATATTCCCTTAATCAACCAATCTTGGCCAAAAAATAAAGTTGAAATTGGGGAATTTTGCCAGGGTGGTGTCAGGGATGCTTCACTATAATTTTAGATTGTAGATTTATTTGTAGAAAAATAATTTTTCAGTAACTTCTAAGGTCTAAAAAAAAGTGCAAGTGGAGGTCATTCCAGTGATAACAAGGTATGTTCCTGCTATGCAAAATCCTGGACTCTTATTAATCTAGATGAGACAGTGCTATAAACATGAAAGAAATTAATCTTTTAGCCTGGCCCATGCTCCCTGCCTGCCTTCCTCCTGAAGAAAAGTGTGTGTACATATAAAGTCTGATCCTGACATGCAAGCCAGAAACAGCAAGTGTGAAGATCCATTCTGAGAACAGCAAAGTGCTCCTGTATTCTTCAATTTGAACATATCCATGGTGTGCCAAATACAGTCTGTTCACATGAGGGCAGATTGTCAGCAGGAGTAAAGCTGTATTTCGCTCTACTGTCTTTAAAAGCATTGCTTATTTTCACATTTAAAAAAAGGTAGAAAGCCTATCTAGCTTTAGTTCATATCTATATGTGGTGTTCTGTTCTTTGGATAAACACTTTTCATCACACAAGTGACACTCCTCAGTTTTCCTTTAGCAAGGGTTCTGTACCCCAAACACACTTCCTGTTTCTAGATAGGTCTTTTCAGACACAGCAGAGTCCTGGTTTATTTTTAACAACTGAGGAAGGCTGGAAATCTTTTTGGGGCTGAACATGTAATGGAAATGCTTGTTCTTGCTCAAGGTCACACTGGTAGTCACAGGGAAGTAAGTATGATTCTATTCTGAAACAGGAGTTTTCTATCACTTTAGTGTCCAATGGAATAACTTATAAGGGAAGATCAATGCCACAGACACATTGCTCCTACTGTTATGCCAAGACAGGTAAAGCAAGATCTTTCTTTGCATAGTGGATTCGAATTCACAGTGGACTCCTGTTCTTATTCTGCACATCTTTACATATTTATCACAGTGACCTCAGCTGAGAGAGTTAGCAAGATTCAATACTAAGTGCAGGAAGGAATCTCTGTTAGGTAGGTGAAGAGCCATAGGTGAAGAGACATATCTCTTCTTCATACCTTTCTTGCAAGGCAAAGGTAGATCTAACATCTGAGCCAAATTCCACACCAAAACCAGAAATTCATTTTCTCTCAACTAGGTCTTTAATCTCTCGCCTTTTGCAGACTCTAAACTGTGTATCAGCAGTTTAGAGTCTCTGTCAAAGATCAGACTGAGGATTTCTGATGTATTCATTTCTCTTGGTGTTATGGGATTCTCCACTATATATCTAGTTACATCACCTTTCAGTAGGTCCAAGAAGCTGAATACCCACAAAAACATAAAATATCATATAAATGAATTGTGACTGCTAAAGTTAATTTTATCTGTGAACTCACTGGATTGTTCCTTGCTTTCCTCTGCAGTTCAGTGCTGACAGGATCCTAAATATCAAGGAAGCTAAGAAAAGGCTGAAATCACCCAGGCAGAGGGCAGAGGCATCTGCAATGCCTAGGCACTGTGCAGAGGGATGGCTGTTAGAAGCATTCAAACTATGCCTGAATGCAAATTGCCATTTAAGCCACATGAAGAAGGAGTCACTTGCAGTAAAGCATATATTTATTTCAGCTCTGTGAGCTTGTGGACTTTTGGGCATCAGAAGGGGATCGATGAAAGCCACTTATGATCAATGTTTCCTTTAGCGTTTGGAGACTTAATATTTTTCTGCCTATGTGAAGCTATTTCTGCCTCCCGAATAGTGCTTTCATTCTCAAGCACAGTTCCTGTTTGTCATCATCCCTCACTGTTCTGTGTGTGAAAGGGTCTGGAGACAGTACAGATTTCCTCCTAAAAGTGTAAAGAATGAAACTGCATGCTGAGCACAGCAGTATCTCTTCAAATTTTTTCATCCAGACTGCTGCAATATCTGCACCTCAGCCACAAAAGAGCAGAAAATGCGGAAGAAAATAATTACGCTGTACCTGTACCCCAGGATGTGCTGACTCTTCATGTGCAGAGACACTCAGCTGATCTCTCTGAACAAAACTACAGTCTTGCCCCAAACTTATATATGAATTATCTTCCATTAGCACCATAGATACAAATAATTTTAAGCTTAAGTAAAATGTTTTCAATGTGTGAATAGCAATTTCATTTCTTATGCACAACTGTGTTAACACTGTCTCTCTACAAATGAAACCAGAAAGGCTTAGAAGGATGGCACAGCTATGCAAGATGTGAGAGACTGGAGAAAATGATTGCTGCCTCAAAACAACTAAAGCAGAGGGGAAGAAGGGAGGTAACTTCTGAGAAAGTGGGATGATCACTGCTCCAGCCTCCAACCCCTGGAGCCTCTAGTCCAGCCCAGAATGGGCCAAGCCACTGGCACACCCAAAGCTCCACCTGGGTGGGAGAGCCACAGAAGACCAGAACAGATAAAAGCAGTTGCACAAGCACACACACGTGGTCACAGCCCAATGTTTTTGATTGCATAGTAGCTGAGATGGCACTAGAATTCAAGTGGTGAATATTAATGTTACTCTGTCCTTTCCTTTCTCTCTCTCTCTCTCTCCCTCTCTCTCTCCTCCTAACTTTCTCTTCTTGAAATCTGCATAGCTTAAAATTGGATGACTTAGAGTTTCTTCAGTCAATACTTTGTGAAATGCCTTATTTTAACTGGCTGTTGCTTTAAAAATTTGCCAAATACCTTATTATACCTTAATGCTCTAAAATTTGTAAGTAAAGGTTTGTTGTTCAAACTCCGGAGAAGGGTTCTCCTTTGTGCCTCCTCAGGGAATCAAAGTATCTTAAGCCCCTTTTGAAAAGCTCATCAAGACAATTCAAGGCTTTGCCTGAGACAGGCTGCATGGCAGCAGCTTTGGTGGAAATGCAAAATGATCTGGATCGGTGGGAGCATCTCTGGAGAGCTAGGCTGTGAGGACCATGAAGAACTAGGCCAGCGCTACTGAACTCAGGTTTTGCAGGACCGTGCTAACATGGCTATAGTACTTCAGGACCTGAGCTGCTGCCTACATCCCATACTGTAAGAACACTCCTTGTGGTACTTGGACATTTCAACAGTACATGGCAAGAAATAGAGAAGCCCATATGTTCTCCTAGGAGCACACCTGTTTCTGTGCAAGCCTCTCAGCAAGTTGTTCCTTTCCTTCATGAAAGAAAATATGACTGCAACATGATAACCAGGCACCCAGTTTATTACAGGAAATTCTCTTACACTGGTACCTTGTGAAATCCCAGCTCATCACAGTACAGAGGATTTTTGCTTTGAGTGAGTGATTAGGCCTGTCTATCATGCTGTTTTCTTTTATTTTCTTGTACAAGCATGTATTTCAAAAGGACGGTCTCTTACTTATCTGTGCATGCACTTGCTGTGTGTATTTGGAAATGGAAAAGATCACCCTTTCACAGACATTGCAATACCCCAGTGATTGAACTCAACTTCACATATATCAAAAAACCTTTTTATTGTAATGGATCACATAAAAATATCAGAAGCAGAAAAAGCTAACTTCTGTTAACTGATCAAACAGT
Source organism: Callaeas wilsoni (assembly GCA_013398955.1). NCBI lineage: Eukaryota > Metazoa > Chordata > Aves > Passeriformes > Callaeidae > Callaeas > Callaeas wilsoni. Next base: position 53,026 of record VWPU01001248.1, on the reverse strand, counting down.
GTTCAGCTTCACATATACTAAAGTCACTTAATCTCTTTGCAATCTTGGGTCAGCAAGAGGTATCATGTCATGGAAAAAATTCGTCTATTCAGGAAACCCAGCTACTGCTAATCGTTAACTTTTCATGCACTATAGTACATTTCCTTTAGAAGCATTTTAGTGCTGTGAAGTCTCTTTTGAAATTAAACTTGAGAAGACTGCTATTTGCCCTCAATCCCTCCAGAAGAAGAGGGAAATCTGCACTATCTGTATTTCAAATCTTCAAAGCAACACTTTTTTTCTTGATTGTTTTTATGTTTTGTAATCACCTTTAAAAACGTTTGGGGATTTTCATTTTCCACCTTAAAATAATTTTTTAAAAAAAAGTAGGAAAATCTTTATTTTTCAGTTAATATAGGGAACCATTTTCCAACAAGAGAAAATATTTATTAGAATCTTATAATCATTTAAGTTGGAAAAGACCCTTAAGATCATCTTGTTCAACCATAAACCCAAGATTGTCACACCCACTAAATGTTTTTTGAGATCACAAGAACTGAGCGCCAAATTAAAATTGTAAAGCCCTTTCAGATAATTAGCTGAAATACATTCCAACCCAGAAATTGTTATTTATTAACATGTAATTTGATAATGGAATAGGTTAAAACACTTAAACTAAAAACCTTTGCTAGGTTTGTCCCTAAAGCTGAAATCAGAGTTTCTGTTAGAGGCTTTGCCCTTATGGGGTCACACAGCAGCATAAATGTCTTTCTGTGAGACTTAAAGTCCAAGCTACTGAACAGATGTAAAGTAGAAACTTTTTTCTCATCTTTTTCACATAAAATTAATTAACCTACAATGGGCAGGCCACCAAAGGTAGAGACAAATCTAGAAACTGTTGTGGAAACTAAAAAAGCTTCAGGAAAATATTTTTTCAAATTCTCCCTTGAGTTTGAATAAGTGAACTAAATGATATCTAATTTGCTTTACCTGTGCTAGAAGTCATTCATGCATATAATATAGACGTCGTTTATGAGTTTCTTTTAGGGTATGTTAATATAATCACTTCTGAACTTGATATTAATCATGAAGTAAAAGTGCTACAAAATGTTCCAATTAAAAGATTTTCTTAAAGCATTTTTTTTCCCTATCTGTTTTCTAATTCTTAAACTGGTCACTTGCCCTCAGTCAACCAGCATAAGTATAGAAATGTAAGTCACAGCATCTGTGGACTACAGAATACTGCATCACCAGGCATAATTAAAACCATATAGAGGGTTAGAGATATACAAAAGAGAAATCAGATACGTGTTTTTAAAAGAAAATTGGTTGCATTATTTTCTATATAATCTTATTTGATGACATTTATCATTTCGCACAAAGGCATCAGGGTACGCATTTTATAAGGCTTTTTAGGTTAAAAGTTGAACCTCTCTGCATTGTAACATTGCATAATCACATTGTCCAATACAAAAATTATGAATAAATTTTGATAAGTATTGACATTATGGATAGTTCACATAATAAGAGACCAGGTCATCTATTCACATAACATTCTTTGATTTTCACTTCAGTAAAGGAGAGGGTTATCACTGGCCTCTGGAAAAGATTTTGGAAACAGTTGCTGTTGAAACTGGCAGATGAAAAGAAATACATTCACTCCCCTAATTAGACTCAGGAGGTGACAAAGAAATCTGTGAGACCTTCGTCCACAGGTTTAACTCAAGAGAGAAGCAAAGGGGAAAAAAAGGATGGAGAAAAAATGAGAGAATAGCTTGAATACTGAGTGTATGCATTACTGAGCCTAAGAAGAATCTGCGTTTCAAAGGAAGTCAAAGTCATTGAAAAAAGCCCTTGTCTAAGTGTCTTGATGACTATCAATTCTTCCATAGGTTAGGGGGTAACAAAAAATTGTTTTGGGTAATACAGGGATTTAGATATTAAGAAAGTTGAGTGATTAAAAAAATAACATTTTTAAAAATTAGAAATAAAAACAAAACCAACCAAACAACAAAAAAACCCTTGAACAATCCCCATCAAGAGAAAATAAAACCCACAAAAAACAAACAAACAGAAAAAAAAGATTGAAAACCCTCATCAAACCCAAAAAACCCCCACAACCAAAAGTCAACTAGCTTTCCAATGGCTGTAAGCCCTGCTAAAATTTGGAACACAAATTTAACTGCAAAGATCATTTCTTTGCCTAGTAGATACTTTCAGTGCAAATATTACTATTTTTTTATCAGATAGAGAGAGAAGTACTGGCTGAAGAGTTGAAGCCCACTCTGATATCCCATCTTCTCAGGGTGATTTGAGGACAGAGTTCTAAATCACAAGCATAATGTACCAAAGACCAGTCCCTGTAAAAGGATCAAAGCATGCTGAACTTGAAAAGGAAGTACACTTGTGTTGTTGCACAATGATTAGAAGAGTATAAGATCACCTTAACAGCAATGAGGCTGGATATCTACTGAAGAAGGTATGGTAGTATAATATAAGAAAAGACAATCCAAACATCAAATAAAGGCTCAGCAGGAAACAAAAAAATGAGTTCAGAGATTCTGGTAGAAGTTCTTGATAAAATGAAGCAAAAAAATGGTTTCGACAGGACAACAACCTGAGAGAATCCTTTCATTTGACCTTGTTATTGTGAGGACTTAAAGAATGCACTTACATGTCTTAGAACACTAGCCTAGTAAGATACTCTAGTTAAAATTTTCAAAGAATTTGTAACATACAAACTTCAAGTATGCATAGTCTAAACCCATAAAAAATATTAGAAATGTATTGCTTCAAAGGCACAAATCCATAGGAAGCGTACAGATATGTATGCCCTACTGGATCACGTCAATAGTTCATCTGATCTAGTTCCCTGTCTCCAGTGTTGGGATTACTAGATCACTCGATGAAATTGCCAGAAAATGAAACCAGAGAAAGACAAATCTTCTACCTACACTGAAAATCATTATTGTAACCTTGACAAGTAGCAAGGTTGCCATAATGAAAGAAATACTTGTAGATCCTCTAAAAATCTTTGCTTCAGCATATTTTTTTGTTCTTGCATTGCTAATTCTGAATATCCTTGTTAGGTGAATATTTTCTTCTCACTAGAAAAACACAATGTACCTTCTCTTTATATTACAAGTCACTGGTATACAGTGTGAGAAACATGCAGTACTTTGAGGTGTTTCTCCCATACTGTAGCAGAGTGCTGAAATAGTGGTCTACACGTCTTTCTCTTTCTTCTCAGAGAGGTATGTATCTATTTCCCTATTCAGTCTTCAGCCAGCATCAGACTAAAGAGTTAAACACATTATTAGCACTCATACCAGGCAAAGTGAAACAAATCTTCTAAATCAGAACAGAAACAAATTTAGCACAGGTCACTGTGGATAACACATACAAGCCAGCACATCCATCTTCTACTCCAGGTATCAGCACCACAATATTTGACCTGACGACACAATTATTAATTCAACCTTTGCATCTGCTGTCCCAGTTAAATGACTCTTTACTTTGTTTGATTGTGTTATTTGAAGTTAACCTAAAATAAAATTCTAATGACTTTATAAAAGAAAAGACATGCCCTCAAGATCATTGTGCATGTAATTATTCCAACTGTCCTAAGGAAAGAGTCATATATATATGAATCATGGTTATGGCCAAAGATTACTCCTTTGGAAAGAGTGTTAGAAGAACAAGGGAGCATTCTTGAAAATAAGGAGCTTGGTCCTAAAACAAAGGGGAGAAAAAGGTTTAATATTTACCATGGAAGATATATTTGTGTGATGCTTTCCTTCTCAGACTACTTCTGGTATCAAAATTCAGGAATGCAGAGTCATAGATCACTTCTCATTTAATGTGCAAAAAATAAGGTTAATATGCTGAGGTAGAATGTTTTTATTTGTTATTTGTAACTGTCAGGGAGTTGTAGTGCTTGTATCTGCAAAATCATGTTAAAAGTGTTTCTTACTTCAGCTAATCTCCTACAAAAAAATCCACTAAATTTATGGAAAGGCAGCAAACAGTTCTGTTCATGGTCTGTCTGTTTGAGCCCAGATCATTATTTGGTGCAACAAAGACATTGTGCTCCCACCTAAAGAAAGTTTTATACAGTCTCATTGCAAAGTGCTTAAACTCAGCAAGGAGATCACATGGTGCCATACTTCTGTTAGATTTTACGATTCCTTTTCATGGTTTACCAATAAAGAAAGACAGTGTTAGCTAGAGACAGTAACTTGTATAATAGCAGCAGGAAGAAAAGCTAGCTCAAAACTTTCGAAATCGTTTGAAGGCATAAAAAATTTTGATGCAATGGGTGAGGAGGCAAGAACAGTTTTTCCTATGACAATAAAAAGAATAATGTATTACTCTCAAACTGAGACATCATCTTATATTGTCTTTATGCTTAGAAATAATTCTCCAGTGCTGTCACCTTGGAGATCAATTAATAAAATATTTCTTTTAACTTTGCTCCACAGGACTGTTTACAACTAATGAGTTCTAAAATATTCAAGAGGTAATAATTAGCTGAATGCCTACTCTCATTTTTAAGCATTGTACAATTATTTTTTATAAATGGCAGTATATGGTCCTCTGTGAGAAAAGAATTAGAGAAAAAGAAAAGTATCGTACATTAAAAACATAATATTATAAAAATAATGTATGCCCATAAAAACCCTGGGATATACTGATATTCTGTTATGTTGCAGTTCTTGTATTGTAAAATGAAAATACATGGCAAGTACTGCATTAAAACTGCTGTAAACCAAGCTTTAAGTACTAAAAGGAATAATTTAGCGGTTTTAGGAGTTCTTCTTTTGTTTTGTTGGGGTTTTTTTGTTTCTTAAGGAATTTTCCCCATACGTGTTGCTAATGGGCCATAATGACTGGACACTTAACAGACAAAAGAAGTTATCAGCTCAGGGGAGAGTGCTGATGGCCCCTCTCTCCTTACCTGAGGTTGCCCAGGTAGGAGGGAGATACCATGAGACGGGAGACTGGAGAAAGCAGGGCTGGGGACAGCCCCTAGCTCTCGCTCTCTTGCTCTCAGCTGGGGAAGAGAGACGGTAGGAGCTGTTTGGAGAGGAGAGTCCGCAGCTGCCGCTGTGGTCCAGCCTGGTCCTTCTTCTTCTGCATGGGGTGAGCCTCTGCTCGTAAGAGCTGCCTTCTGAACTGGGACCCTATTAATACCCACCTCACTAAGGGAGGGACTTTTTTACCGTCTGCCTGGGTGCCTTGATCCTGCCTCTCCCTGCCTTGCTTGGAGTCGGGGTGCTGCTGCCCTGCCCCACCGCTTCTTTGGCACTGCTTCCAGCCTTCGCTACTCTGTAGTCTCGCACCTCCTGCCTGCCAAGACCTCCCAGGGATTTCCCACTGGAGCTGTGGAGTGTGATACATCTCCTCCACCACCCCCGGACTTTTGCTCGTCTCTGCCGTCCCAGCTTGCCGCCTCCGAGAGAGTCTCGCTGGGGCACCGGACTCGACTGTCCCTGGGGTTTTGTGAAGCGAGCTGCTCTCCCATCCCATCCCATCCCATCCCATCCCGTCCCGGTCACGCTGTCACCCCTGCGCTCTCCCGAGTTTGTGCCGGAGCGCCCCCTGCAGCTGCACGGGAACCATCGCACCTGCCCTGCGCACCGAGAGCCACCAGCGCCCCTGCCGGCTGTGACCGGAACTGCTCCAAAGGGGAAAGTGCCTGCGGCCGAGAAGGCCATCACTGAGTTCCTGGTTCTGTTTTGTTGTTAATGTCAGAGTTCTTATTGGTTTTGCCTTATTAGATATACTAGTAAAGAACTGTTATTCCTATTCTCATATCCTTGCCTGAGAGCCCCTTAATTTAAAATTATAACAATTCAGAGAGAAGAGGTCCACATTTTTCCATTCCAAGGAAGACTTCTGCCTTCCTTAGCAGACACCTGTCTCTCAAACTGAGACAATAATCTCCTGGTTTTTCAGTATAACTCTTCCTTTAAAAATTCTATAGGCACATCTAGGAGCAAGATCCTTAGGGATTGACTTAAACTATGACTTCTTAATGTAAAGAACTTGAGACATTCTAGAGCTTTTAATTCTGCATTAATCTCCAGTACATGCCAGCTTTGGAATACTCTAGGTGATTTAGAAAATGTATACAGTGTTATCTTTTAAAGGCAATATTGGCTCTTGTGTTCCAGGGACACTGGGGAGTAAAGAAATATAGAAGGCTTTTAATTCATTGCTGGTTTGGTTATCTGCAAGGCATAATATAGGACAGGAGATATGCAGAGAAATCTCTTTGGAGTCACTCCTGTTCTTCCCTTTGCACTGGAGGTGAAATAAAGAAATGACACTGAGAAATATGCAAAAAAATACTTTCCTTGTATTGTGTCAGATACCAGAAATGAGTGAACATGAAGAAAGAAATTATTTGCTACTAGAAGTAATGCTCTCCTTGGAGTAAATAGACACTAAGTAAATGTACTGTGACTTCCATTGCTGTGTTTTTCACTGACTTTCTTCCAAGGCAGTACAGCAATATGCTACCCCTAGCCAATGAGGTATTCTGAAATATCTCTCTCACTATGTCTAAATATACGTCTCAACAATCAAAGGAAATTTCCTGAGTTTAGGTGGGGTAACCTTAAGGGAGGAAAACAATCAATCAAGTACATAAATGTTGTTAGAAATATTAGAAGGTAGAATTTTCATTCAACTCACCTAAACTCCATAGAAGAACACAGATCCTATAGTAAAAAACTAATTTAGTTACTGTGTTTTCTCTGTCTTGAATACCACAACCATGAGGATATAAGCCTTACCAAATGCAGTCCTCATCCTCTGCATGAGCAAATTCTCACTTTTTTCCTTAAATTAGGAAATAAAATGATGTTATGCATTTTAATTTTAATTTTAATTTTAAGTAGCTACAAATATTTTTTCCTGCTAATACTAGGTTCAAGATGCTGTAATGAATTTTGTGTTAAATACCTATTCATTTGCAAGCCAGATTTAATCACCCTGAACATATATTTATCTCTCAAGTATCATTGCAAATAGCTGAGCTTTGATCTGTTATACTGGTCAAAGGAACACCGATTTTTCTTAAACTTTGAGGTTTTGTTGGACATTTTTGAACTTCACTATGCTCCTGTCTAAGCAGTTTAGGCAAAGTGTGAATACCTGTGAAACTACTGCTTTCAGCTGCATGGATTTGGCCTGAAGTCATTAATTTCCTCCCTGTCCTCCCTCAAGAAACATAATGACCAAAAAATATATTGGACATGAAGTGAACTGTAATTTTTCAAAATGCTGGAATAGGAGTCAACACCTAAAGAGAGGCTTTGAGTTTCTACTTACCAGATGTAATCAAATCCAATTCATTCTACTTTATGTTTTATGTGGACCTACCCCTGAATGACTAATCGGTCTGAATCACCAAAAGATTTCCCACTTGTATTCTTAGCACAGGACAAAATCCTTATCACATTGAAGAGAATAGGGGCAGTTTCAAAGGACTGTAATTTCATTTCACAGTATCTATTGGCACTAAACCCACAGCAAAATTATTGTCGAAGATGTACAAAAATCATCAGTCTCTATCCATAATCACTAGTAAAAAGCCAAAGGATAAATTCAGGAAGTACCATAGAACAATTTGTTAGCAATGTGAATACAAAGATAGCAATGTCATTCTTTCAAAGAATCTTGCTGAGTTTTTCAATGTGGATCAATACCATAATGCATCATAATGGCTTTACATAAAATTGTTATGGCACTACTGAAACTTCACTCCTGTTCATCACTTACAGACTGCCCATACTAATGTCTGTCTGGATTACTTGTCATCTTCTATGTTAGTGCTAGAAACTATTTCCTGGAGAGAGTATGGCCATTTTTCTTTGTTATGCCAGCTACTTCTAGGCTAGACTGCAAAACACACTTCATCTTGTAAGTGACACACACTACTGTGTGTATTAGAGTGGTGCCCAGATGTCCTAATGGGATCAGAGGTTAATTCTGTTCAGCATCATAGAATCACAGTGATTCTGTGGTAAGCCACAAGCAGCTTACTAACTGTATAAGCAAGAAGTAAAGAGGACAAAATTAGGGTCAATTTTCTCTATTAGGAAATAGATGTACAGGGAGATGGAGAAACATCTCCATGGCCACAAAGCAACTAAGCAGCATTGAAAAGGCTGTAAATCAATCTTATTTGCATTCTGTTTGCTACTAGACCTGTCTTTCTCATTCACTGCTTCATAAACTGCTCTTAACCTACAAGACATTGGCAGAAAATCCACAAAATCAAGCTAAAAAGAGTACACGTGTGATTGCTTATGCATTCCAAATTAGAATATCAAGGGCAAAATGGAGCTTAAAAAAAAGGAACATTCAAATTTTAGCTTAATTTTATCATTGATGAGGCACATCTCTTCCCAGGGGTCGGGTAGTCTCCTTCTCCTCCTAAAGAGTTTTGCCTGAGCTGCTGTGCAACATCCATGCCAAGACAATTTAAAAAAAAAAAAAACAGAGGGAGAAGCCCTCCTCACTTCTGCCTAATCACATCTCTTTTACTAGCATTATTTTGTTGCACTACGACCCACAAAAATATAGAAATTTTATAGGAGGTGAAAGAAAACCCACATTCTATGGCAAAGCAATGCACCTGGCCCTCGGACTTTTTTACTAAAATGCTGATGCGTGCCTGAGACTGGAGAAGGGGCAAGAAATATTGCCCCAGATTCTTTCTGAAATCATGTCTAAATGAAATGTAAATAACTTGTGTTTTACACTGTAGAAAATTAAATGGCATGTTCTAAAAATTGTGAGTAATTCTAAATAATCTTGCTTCTTTTTACACGGTTTGAGACAAACCTGCCCATGCCAGGCCCTTGACTGGAACACTTGTAAAAACTGCAGGTGCTGCTGCATGTCTTAGCTCAACACTGATGCTCCTTAGAGGACCTCTCACTGTGACACTGAGATGCTCTGTACTGGTAAGATACAAACAGAGGAGCATCAGCCCTGTTTCCTCTGGGACTAGAGTCACATCTTGGGTGCCCTCCCTGCTTTCTGCTGGTTGCAGTTTGCAGCTAATGGCTCAGGCTGTGCTCCAATCCAGATCTGGACCCAAAATGCCCAAGTCAGACATGAACATGTGGCAAATATTCAGCTATGCTCCCATAGTTGATTTTACAGGTTCTGTTCTTTCAAATAGCTGATCCTGGCTTTCCTGCAGTGAAGTAAAACATTAGTTATACAATATCTGTGTGGACCTTGGGAAGAGTTTGGGCTCTGCTTGGGCTCTGCAAAGTTACAGATAGATCACATTATGATAAGTTAAATAAAGTGTCATTTAGGAATCTTATTGTATTGTTTACTATTTATTGTATTATGTTATATATTATATGACATGATAATACATAATGTTATTATTTAGGAATTATTTGTTTTAGAATAGACTTTTTAATTGTCTGTCTCTCACATGATGCCTTTTATTTTTTTCCTCTACCTGAGCAGCCCTGAGAGAAAGAACTTGGGGGTGTTGGTAAAAGAAAAACTCAGTATGACCCAGCAATCTGCGCTTACAGCCCTGAAAGTCAACCATAATCCTGGGCTGCATCCAGAGCAGTGTGACCAGCAGGTTGAGGAAGGTGATTCTGCCCCTCTGGTCTGCTGTCATGATACCCATCTGGCGTACTGAGACCAGGTGTGAGGAACCCAACATAAGTACATGGATCTGCTGGAGGAAGACCAGAGGTAGGCCAGAAAGACAACCAGAGGGCTGGAGCACCTATCCTAGAAAGATAGCCTGAGACTTGAGGCTCTTCACCCTGGAGAAGAGAAGGCTCTGGAGAGACCTTCTAGAAGCCTTACAGTACCTGAAGGAGCTACAAGAGCAGGAGAGGAATTTTTTCCAACAGCATGTAGTGATAGGATAGGAGGTAATAACATTAAACTGAAAGAGGGTGGCTTAAGACTGGATATTAAGAAGAAATTCTTTACTCTGAGGATGGGGAGACACTGAGCTGAATGGGGGTATTGAGCAATCTGATCTAGTGGAAGGTGTCCCTGCTCATGGCAGGGGAATTGGAACTGGATGATATTTAAGCTCCTCTCTATGACTGTATAACAAAATCCATTCTATCTATAACCACCTGTGTGTTGTGGGTGCATTGTCTTTATCTCATGATAGAGAAATTCAGCTTCAAAAGGAGAGCACAGCCCTGTGGCAAGTATTTTGCAATGTCTGTGATGCAACACAGCACTTCAGACAAGTACATTTCAATGTCATACCAAAGAGAAGTCAAACACTGCTAAATATATTTTCTGAATGTTTTTTTTCACTAAGATTGTTGCCCTCCTCCTGTATTTTTAATTTCTTTGGATAAAGAATGCAGACTGCTATTTCTGTGCCAGACTTTTCCTTTGTGCACTAGAGATATGAAATGGTCTTTCAGTTCACTTAAATATATCTTTTTAAAATATATAGGCATACTGCTCATAAGGATTTTCTTCTCACAAAGCAAAATCCATAAATGAGAAAACTATTCTCTCAGGACTTTCACATTGTACTGTTGGTAACTAGCCCTAGATATTTTGCACTGGCTGTAAGTTTGCCTTTTAAGTCACTTCCAAGATATCAAATTTGACTCCTGACACATGTTGGACGATTGAGATTCAAATCTCAACAGCTGCAGAAGGACCATGGAAAGAATTGTGTTGAACCTGAGCAAAACACAACATCTTCCAAGAGAGTGGTGCATTTCTGCTGGGATGAAGCAGATCACATAGTCAAAGCCTTCCTCACTGCAGAAAAGGTAGAGAATAGCTTATTTTAGTTTATTTTTAGCTTGTTTGTCTATCTATAGGAGATTGGGAGCGGCACAAATGCTCTCATCTGATTCATGAAACAGTCTTTTCTAACTACATTTCATAGTCATAGCTAGACTGTAACCAGCAGTCAAACCAACCAGTTGAAAGTTTGCTTAACTACCTCAATCCCATATTTCAGTCATTTCTGTGGGGAAACAAGCAAATTTACAAAAAACCCAACCAAACAACAATAACAATAACAACAACACAACAAAGCCAACCCCAGACTACAAAAACAGCAAACAAACAAACTTATTTTTGTGGCACCACTATCTATCATTTGCTACTACTTTTCTACACTTGACTAATGACACATCCAGTAATTATTTTCTGTTGCCAAAAATGAAATACCGTGTTTATATTTTTCTACACTGTAGTATTGAAAATTAGAGTATGAAAAAAGGCAGCAATTAAGATGGTGAATGACACCCTTAGGATGCAGTACAAACAGGAACTCAAAACAGGATTGAATCAAGATAAAAACAAAATTTGATGGTTTTGGATGGATCACTGTCTGTTATATTTTAATTTATATGCAGATTAGCTGTAATTTCAACATTAAAATGGGTAGAGTAGGTTTTGAGCTATTCTTATAAAATATTTAGGGAACATCTACCTCACTGAACAGCAAGAAGAGACTGGAGGAAAAAAACTCAGCAAATATAACCAACAGTTTTATCAGGAATTTAGAGCGCAGCCACTTAGAGAACAAACTGAAGTCTCATTTCAAATTTTCTACCTCTCATCTTTACCTAGTGAAGCTTTGCCTCATTCTAGTGTTATAAGCTCTTCTGAAAGTCATTTGCGATTGTTCACAATAGCCTGAGTTGTACTCCTTTAATAGGATTTTTCTTCTCCCTTACACTGTAGGGAAAATTTCCTAGTGTGATCTAAAAAATTTTTTTTTCAAATCAAACACTTTTAAAACCTTTACACATGAAATTTTTGACACCTACTCAATGCATATTAATGAAAAATAAAAATCTAAATATTGCAACTCTTTGCAGGCATTTTAACCCTTTGTAACAGCAGACAATAATAGCTGGATGCATTTTAAATACCTTGCTAGAAACACTCTTAAATCTGTGTTGATTTGAAAGACAGGTGTCTGCCAAGGAAGGTGGGAACCTCCCTTGGAATGGAGAATATGACCCCCTTCCTTCCAAATTATTTAAAGTTTGAAATTAAGGGGCTTTCAGGCAAAGATATGGGAAAAGGAATAAAAAAGTTCTTTACTATGTATAGTACATATATGGAGAACAAGGCAAACAAACAACAATGGCAGCAAAACAAACAAAACCAGAAAACCCAGTGACAGCCTTCTCTCAGCTGCAGGCACTTTCCCCTTTGGTGCAGTTACAGTCACAGCCAACAGGGGCGCTGCTGGCTCCCAGCCGGGCAGGGCAGGTGCAGCGACTCTCCCATGGCTGTGGGGGGCGCTGTGGCACGAGTGCAGTCACTTCTCTCCACATGGACAATGGCAGACACAGCCAACAGAAGGGATGGAAAAGAGGCTTCCTTTACAAATCCCCAGGGGTAGCTGGTCCTGGTGCCCCTCCAGATAGTGAAATGAGCTGTAGCAGGGATATTGGAAGCAGTAAGCTGGAACGGCAGAGGCGAGCAAAAATCCTGGAGTGGTAGATGAGATGTATCAGAAACTCCGCAGCTGTAGCTACAATCACGGGCGTCCCAGCAGGAAGGGGGTGTGGGGCTACAGTATAGGAAAAAAAACGGAGCAGTGGCAAAGAAACAGTGGGGGCTGGGTAGTGGCAGCCCAGCTCCCAAACACAGCTGAGAGAGGCTCCCTTGGAGGGGAAAGGGGCTCAGGGATCTCGGGGTTTCCCCTGAGGCACCCAAGCATATGGCAAAGGGTCCCCTGTTTGGTGAGGTAAGACGTTAATAAAGTCCCAGTGCAACGGCCACTCTTATGAGCAGAGCTCCACTCAGGGTAGAAGAAAGCAGCAGGAACCCCCGCAGTGGTGGTGAATTCTTCCCACAGCAATCGCAGCCTCTCTCTCCCCTCTGAATGCCGAGAGCACAGAGAGCTAGGAGCTGCACCAAGCCCATTTTCCCCAGCCCAAATCTTGCCGTATCTCTGCTCTTCCCAGGAGAATGTCCCTCAGCTATGATAGTAAAGCCAGCTGCATTCCTCCCCCTTCTCTGTGGTTACTTCTTTTGTCTCTCAAGTACCAGTTGTTATTGTTTCTTAGCAGCAAAATGGGAGAAAATTGCCTAAGAGAAAGAAACAAAAGGAAAAATCCTAAACCCCAACACTCTTACATTTTCAGTTTTTTCACTTGAGTGAGGATAATAGGTATTGCTAAATTCACTACAGATACCTAACAAACATTTTACAGAGAAACAGAGTCTATGAACCAGTATGTCCTTTACCGAGGTAAAAAGGCACAAAGAATATCTCAAATTAACCTTAATTTCAAAACTTGTACTGAATTTCTTAGGAGTGAACAGGGAATTCTTGACAGTAGGTATGTTAAGACTGTTCTGGGTTCCTATTTCAAATACCACAGGTTCAACAGACTCAGTAGTTCAACAGTCACAGTAGTTTAAATATTGAAGAGGTGCTGTTTCCAGAAATGACCTCCCTCTCACTGTGATACAAAATATTTATTGTAGATACACTATTTCATAGCTTATGAAAACACATTTGAAATCAACTTCATTCTTTGAGTGTGCTTTGAGGAAGTCCAAGTAGATTCTAGTCAGGAAGCAAAGCAAAACAAGAGCAAGCTACAAAAGAAAGGAATTTTTAATCTTTTCCATTATTGGAAACATTGTTTTTTCCAGCAAAATTCAGTGGGAAAGTACACCTGGATTAGCACATTACTTACTGATATTTATTTGATTGGCTGGTTGTTTCCTTTTTGTTCTTGGTGAGGTTCCCTCTCAATGTTCTTTTCTCAAGCCTGAACAATCCCAGCTCCCTCAGCCTTTCCTCATAAGAGAGATGCTCCAGACCCTTCATCATCTCCGTAACCTCCACTGGAACTGCTCCAGAAGCTCCATGTCTCTCTTGTCCTGAGTAGCCCAAAACTGGACACAGCACTCCAGATGTGCCTCAGCAGGGCTGAGCAGAGGCGCAGGTTCATCTCCCTTGACCTGCTGGCAATACCCTTCAGAGTCTTTCCAGAAAAGTCAGAAAAGTTCTCCCCCATTTCTAGACTAAAAGCAGGCTTTAATTATTATATTTCCCTAAGACCACCACGTAGGAAATATAGAGAACAGGTCATAAGTGTAGATGTTGTTTTATTCTCCATCATTGCTTGCTGTTAGTAAGTTCCAAAATTGCACAGAGACTCTTTTGAATGTCCTCAATGAAAAAGCAGTGTAAATGTAGCACAGATCTACATCTGGGATGCAAATACTTCACAGGCAGACTGAGAGAAGAGAAAAATGTGGAAACCTGAGATTATATCAACATCCCCCAGTTACAGGTTTGCTAACATGGAGATCTAACTTTTAATAGAAAAAAATTCTCCTTGAATGCATGTATTTCTTTTGATCCAAATGCCCATGGACAATCCATGAGGCCCTTTAAATACAGTAAGAATCTTTGATTTTCAGACTCTAATGAGAGATAATGGACCAAATGCTTCATCCATTCTTCCTGCCCACAGCTTCAAATATAACAGCTACTAGCTATCTCAGCAAGGAGCAATTGCAGGAGTGTTTATTTTCATCAAATGATCTAGCAGAGCAATAAACAAGTTTATCAAGGGGTTTTGAGACAAAAGAATGTGCTGCTTACTCCAAGTAAATAGATATGCATAAATGTACAGAGTTTCATTCCGATTTCTCTGTGGTATTTTATATGTAAAGACTTAATCCATCTCAAAAATCAAATTGTAAAATAGCTCTAGACAGTTATAGATACAATTCTTCATCCAATTTACTAAAAAAACTAGAAGCAGAGTGCTGGGTTCAAGCTGCTGTAAATTTCAAATATGTACTATACAAAAGTTGTGCAATACAGGATTACTTGTATAAATATGAAGTACACATAAATATGACTACTTGAATTTTAAAGGTCTTGTGATGAGCCGTCTGGCCATAGGTGCACTAGCAAACAGTTTCAGCTGGGTTTACTCCTTTTGCTTGTATGTTTTCTGTTGCCAAAACAAGAGAGAATAAAAGCAAGATTCTCACATAAGGGCCATAGTGTTGGATTAAAAGTAGAGTGCAAAATACATACTTCTGTTCAAAGTCAATTTGTTTCTGCCAAGAGCTCAATGCAAAGAAACAATCTGGCTAAGTCTGTTTCATTTTAATGACCTAAAATCTCAGCTCTTCCTAAATATGATTAGACTCTACTATAGTTTTGACTAACAGAAAAGAAAAAAATGAATGAATCCTTATAAATTTCAAAATGTCTGCAGGATTGCAGTAGGTTACCTCTAAGACTGACCAAGATTTAAAGAAAATATCATTTAGATATCATAGGAAAAGTGTGACCTTTTAAAAAGTGTAAGTCTCGCCAACTCTAAAAAGCTGTGGTATTCTGATCAAGCCTCTTGTTAAGAGACTTAATTTGGTCTTGACTCTGGCTAAAACTGAGTGTTCAGTACCTCTGCATCAGGGAGCTTTACCTGAGTTGGCCAGGAAGTTTTAGGCCAAACAATTTCTCTTTAAAAAATGACGTTACTAAAATTCACATTTTTATAGAAAATTATGAGAGATATTTTATTTTATTGAGGTCAGAGTTATTGGAAGAAGAGTTTCAGCTGAAAATCAACATGTAAATCAAATTCTTACACACAATCACTTTTCATTTTGAAGCTATGTTTAGTAAAAATTATTAGACAATGTTGACATTAAAAAGTGTAAGTTTGTGATTATCTAAATGAAATAATTTTCTCTGCTCCACATCAAAAATTCTGTCTCTATAATTTTTTACCATTTTTTACTTTTCACCCTATTTTTATGAGGGCATATAATATATTATTTACTAAATGTTCAGGAGCTAAAACTTTGTTTTCTTACCTTGTGTATTATTGAATCTTATCCGCTCTCCCTGGTTAATTGATCAATACTTAGACAGTAAACCAATACTCATTTGAACTTTGATTGTGTACCAAACACATGGGACCAACAACTGCTGCAATTCATTTTTACACTGTCTACATGGCAGGTCAATTTAATATTATTTCGATCTGTACTTCATGTTTTCTATTCTTTCTAGTTGGAGGTCTTTATGTGCTCTTCATATCTGTTATTTTCTCTCTGGATCTGTATAATTTAATTTTGCCCGCTTTCAATTTACTAACTGCTAACCTGGATGACATGTATTTGCAGAGCCATGATTTTTCTTTTATTTTCTTTCTTTTATTTCAACCTCAAGGCTATATCTATAGTCCTCATTAGAATTGCTGAGGGACATTATTCTGCATCTGGAGCCAGAAGGCACCATAAGGCATGGCACAGCCGTGCCATTGTAGTCTGTTTTCCTCCTAAACAAGGCAGACTGTCAGAACTGGCTGTTGGGATGGTCATTAACCTATACATTCTATGACCAGAAAGAGAATAGAATAGAATAGAATAGAATAGAATAGAATAGAATAGAATAGAATAGAATAGAATAGAATAGAATAATTTCATTTGCAAGAGACCTACAGCAATCACCCAGCCCAACTGCCGGACAACCTCAGGGCTGACCTAAAGTAAAAATGTGTTATTAAAGACATTGTATAAATGCCTCTTTTAAACACTGATAGACTTGGAGCATTGACTACCTCTCCAGGAAACCTGCTTCAGCATTTGACCACCCTCTCAGTAAAGAAATGCTTCCTGATATCCAGTCTGAACCTTGCCTGGTGCATCTTTGAACCATTATCATGTCCCATCACTGGATCTCAGGGCAAAGAGCTCAGCACTTTGCTTCTTCACTTCCCTCCTCAGGAAGCTGTAGAGAGCAATGACGTCACTTCTCAGCCTCTTTCTCTCCAAACTAGACATGTCCAGAGTCCTCAGATGTTCCTCATTGGATGTAATTCCTTCCAGCTCTTTCACCGACTCTGTTGCCCTCCTCTGGATGTATTTAAGGAATTTCACATCCCTCTTAAATTGCAGGGCCCAGAGCTGCACATGTACTCAAGGTAAAGCCACACTAAGGCTGAATACAGGAGGATAGTCACCTCCTTTCACAGCTGGTGATGCCATGTTTGATGCCCTCAGGATGGGGTTTGCCCTCTGGGCTGCCTGGGCACATACGGCTGGCTCAGACTGAGCCTGCTGCCAACCAGCACTCCCAGATCCCTTTCTGGCAGGGCTGCCCTCCAGCCACTCCTCTCACAGTTTGTAATCGCACTTGTCAGTACTCTAGGATGTACTCTATGATTATCTGCATCTACTTCCCAGATGCAGAATTTGGCATTTTGTCTTGTTAAATTTCATCCCATTAATGTTTGCTCAGTGCTCAAATCTATCTAGACCCCTCTGCAAGGCCTCTAGTCTCCCAGGAGACCCAAAAGCACCTCCAAGATTGGTATCAACAGCAAAACTGCTAATGGTGAATTCAACTCTGGTATTGAGATAATTGATAAATACATTGAACAGAACTAGCCCTAAAATTTGAGTCTGCCTATCGTCACCCATCAAATGTGCCAAGGAGAGCACTATTAATTTCACAGAAGGGATAGTCATGAGCTAGCACTCAGGTCCAAGACCTCAGTCCTAAAGTCCAAGGTTATTTCTAAGGAGATACATAGAGCTGTTCAGTAACGCAAAACTACCATCGAGGGACTTTTATTTGTTATATAAGAGTTCCAGAAAAAGTGGAGAGGCAAGAGTCAATTCCCAAAACCTTGTACACCATCAGCAATTTGGCATGTCAGTTAGTAAGATGGACATGTTACTTTTGTGGAGTACCTTCCCGAGCTGCTTCCTAGATCCTGTCACTCTCTTACCCTGAAAGTGTCCCCTGAACAGGGAAAGCATCAGTGACTGTAATTCCAGTGCAGCACTTGCTCATTCCCATAAAGTATAAATATATGTCTGATAAGATTTTAAATCAAAAACCTTGTAATTTAAAGGCAATAAGCATAAATAAATGGGCAGTTGTAACCTAACAGGGATACCAATAAGCCTCTAAAATCCTTCAAGCCAAAGACGAGATCCACTTTTCAACCATCACTACCACCACTGTGCAAAGTTCCAGTGCTCAAACACAGTTATTCAAACAATAAACCCCAGAGTCTTCTGCTGTGATGCAAATGCCCTGTCCATAGCAGACCCTCACTTTTACTGCTAAAATCACACCTAAGATGCTCACAATAGCAGCAAAAATGTTTAACATGGGTATTTGATATTGATTTTAGCAGTAACTAGTCATTTGAATGTGCAAGAAGCAAGCAGCAGCAGGACGAAGTTGCATTTTTCCTTAATGACTCTTCTTCTGATTTGTGGAACCTCTAGTTAATAGGGCAGGCAATACAATAATTTTATTCTATTTCCTTTGTGAAATAAAATGCTTTCTAGAAGCATTCACATCGAAAAGGTGGTGACTTTTAACATTTTGGAAATATATAACAATTACATAGGAGAAGATTCCTATCTGTATTCATGTTCTTGAACTTCCTTGAGTTCCCCAGATGTCCTTGTCCGAAGCAGGGTCCTCCACTGAGAATGGGAGCTGAGTAACAACAAACACCGATATGGTTAGATAGCGTTCTCGTTTATTGTTCAAATCAAGCAGGATTATGTAGCATTTCCAACTAGTCATCCATTGTCCACACACTGTAACTAACTCTATGATTGGATACTTAGGTAAAATCAAGCCTGTCTACTGTCTACTAATTGGATAACATATGGCAAACACGTGTCCTCCCTCCTCCCAGCTTGCGGGTATTGCATCCCATTAAACCTCCCTTTGTCTCATGGATACCTCAAGGACACTCTCAGCACTAAGTCATGTTAATCTCACAGCACTCAGAGCAAGCAGGCCCTGCTAAGTCTGGCTTGTTCACTGCATTCAGATACAGGCCATGTCCATTCTGCTCTAAGAATTCTTCTACACTTGTCTGCATTGTATGCACCACAAATGCTTGGGGATACACTGGGAATAGCACATATCTCAGTACTGGATTGGACCTTTGCCAGAAGGTATAGGCTTTCAATTTCTGCAGCTGGAGAAACAGAGAGCAAATGGGATATTACAGCCTTTGCACAAATGCTCATTCTTATTCCATGAAGGACTGTACAGAACTTACAGAAAGATAAACCAGTCTGATTTGACTGTAGATACTTAGGGGAATGTCTGAAAAATGCATTTTGTCAGTGTTACATATGAGAGAGGAGCTTGGACAAGTCCTGCCTTTCACTCAGATTTCTGGCAGTAGCTCTCTTTGAGGCGGCCTGAGCCCCAGATTGCTCTCCCTCTCAAGTTCTTAATAATGGCCGATTAGGTCTATTACAAAATGAATTATTTACTGAATAGGCACAAAATTAACAGACTACTTACTACACAGGAATAAAACAAAAAGAACTACTAGTAGATAAAATACAGTGCACGATAAAAGTACCTATATTACAGCTAGAAAAGAAATAGTATCGATTAGGATGAAATGTAATTTACCACCTAAAAGTGGTGATGGAGTACACACAGAATTCTTTCACTCAATTCCCAGGGAAAGTATCTGTGGAATTTGTGTCCAAACTCCATGGGAGAAGTCCTACATGTTTCCAGGGTGTGTGGAGGAGGCCTCTGCCTCTGTGAAAGTTTGTGTAGCTCTTATAGTTTGTAAAGTAGTGTTTCTCAGTCAGGAATTCCAGTTTATCTCTTCACATCTGTTCTCATGCCCAGTTGTTTATTGGGAATTCTATCCCTGGCACCCGAGAGAGAAATTACTAACTAGCCAGTGATGACTTATTAGTCAAACGAGCTGGCCTGGGTTATCTCATCATTTCATGTGGGGGGGAGAATGTTTGGAGCAATCACACCAGCTGATGGACAGAGCAGATAAGGTCTTCTCTGGTAGGGGGGATGTCCTGCCATAGTCAGAATAGCTAAATTTTTTTAGAATATTTATGCCTATATTTATTTTATTCACCAACATTTCTCTCTGGCATAAGATCTACAAAATTTGGAGGACATTTGCAGAGCTAAATCTCAACCTTTTGCTCAGTCTTTTCACCAGGTGCGGGTACCAGGACATGTTCCTGGAAGAAATCCAGTGAATGCTCTAGCACATGTTGTACACGAAGGCACCCTATATCCCTGAGACTGAAATCTGAGATCTGCAGGCTAAAAGCATACATGGGAATTTGTCATTAATCATTCCAGTTTGGAGATCTTCCTCTGACATATACATACACTTGAAGGTTATTTGCTGTGGAAGAATAACCACTCTGACAGTCAAGCTCAACTTTTGTATGATATAAGTATAATAAGCCAAGGCATGATTACCTTGCTTATAGGAAAAAAATAACTTAATCAAGACTAGTTATATGTGTATTGATATGTATAGCTGATGCTTTTGAAGAACTGTTAGTCTCATCTGCAAGCATTTTTTAAAATTGAGTGGATGTGGGGGATTAAATATCTAATCAGCACAAAAAATGCAGGTAATTCTGAAAATATTTTAAGCACTATTAGGAAGAAAGGAAGAGTCTTATTAAATCTTTGTCGTCTATTTTATAGAAAGGATACAACTGTACACTGCAAAGAACAAGAAACAGAGCTGTTTAAAAATTACTTCTGCATATAAGGAAACACACCATACCAGCATCATATGGAGCCATGAACAGATGTCCTTTCTTCCTTTCTCTTCTTCAGTCTCTTCCCCTTTGTCATGTTTTCTTAATCCACATAAATATAGTTGCATATCCTCTGAACACCAGTTTGAGAAAAGGAAGCACTGTTTCAATTTTTCGGAGACACTGAAGAGTAAATGTGAATCCCTGGGTCATATTTTTCAGAGTTTCAGATCAGTCCTTTATTCACAAAATATTTCAGCCTTCTAATAAAGACTCGTCACCAATAAATGAAATGCTGTTGGTAGTTGAATAAATATGTTTTCTTTCTTCACCTTACGGATGGCAGAAAGAGCCTTAAAAAGTTTCAGGGACATGCGTATGACAGCTTGATAATTACAATTTACAGAATAATATAAACCTATAAGTCACAAAGCAAGACAGTGGATAAAAATAACCAAGAGAGAAGTCATATGGGTTCCATTAAAACATTACGCTGAGCATAAAATACCATATCTGCCCAACTTCTTGACAAGATCTCAACTCCTTTATAGCCATTTATGCGGGACAGCAGATACGCTTTATATTCTGTGGTGGCAGAAAACAGCTTAGGCCCAGGCAGCTTGAGCTACACTGTTATTGGTCCAGGCTTATCAGACACCAGCTGGAGAGCACTGCCATACACTGCAGCTGTGGCTTATTCCAGCAACAGCACATCAAGGACCTTGGCACTGAGTAGGCTTCAGAGTAACAGAAAAGAGTCACGAATGCCTAATAGTTATTAATCATGTGAAAGAAGGAACTGGGAAAAAGTTGGTGTGTCCTATGGCAGATTCCTGTTTGGAAAGCAGTGGGCTTTGCCCAGAGGGCTGGCTACAAATCCAAACATTCCAGCTCCAGGGACCAGCAAAAATAAGCAAGGAGAAACAAGCCAAAGAAAACTAGTATGGCATCTGCACAGGAAAAAGAACAGCTAGTGTACTTTAAAGTCTTTATATATACAAACTCTAATCCTCCCTCCACATACAGGACACCAGAAGTATTGTCAGCAACAAAGGATGTAAGAAGTACAGGAAACCACACTATGTCCTATTTTTGTCCTGTATTACTATTAGTCAATTTGGGTATATTTTGTATCATAACAAAGCACCAAGATTTGAGAAATGATAAGCATATGCTTTCTCAACCACCTTCAAGGGAGTTGTAGGTGGTGCCAAAATCTCTTATAACTTACTAGTGTAGCTAAATAACGAAATGAATCCTGCTCTGTATTCATTTGCTCTGTATAGGGAGCAGAGAATTTAGGCGCATGTAAGGGACAGAGTGAAAACCCCAGCAGTATTATTTTAAAGTAAATCAATGAAGTTTCCAAAGTGTCTTCCAGAATCCAATACAGGTACTCCTCTGTCTCTTCAGTCAGAGTATTCCTCTTCTCTTTCTGCTTATAAAAATAAACTAATTGAGGCAAAACTGACCTAACTGAAATGCCTTTGAGTGCAGGTAGAGATTAGGAGGGCTATACCAAAAGCTTCTGAGGTGTAATTTCCAGCATTAAAACTGCTACTTTAAAGCTCCTGGATTATATGTAACATAGTAGTAAATTTTAATCCTTAAGATTTTTGCAGTTCTGGGGTCAGATCCCTTTATCTAGGGCTTCCAAAAAACGTTCAACTTTACAAGCAGCGTTTTTTCCCTCTCCTGCTCCTGGGCTGGCAGAAGAAACCATAAATTAAGTCTTGTTAATATTTATGTAATAATCAGAAATTTATTTTTAAATGCCTTTTAATTTAGGTGATGTAAGAATTTCCTCAGCTCCAGCACAAACCTGTGGCGATTCTCAGGCCTCGAGACGGACAGGACACCGAATAAGCGATAAAAAGCTTCTTCCCCTTTACTCCCAGCACCAGCATATATATACACATCTCTTGTTTACATACCATTGTGTCTTACAAACACTTGTTATAACATTAACTATTACAGTTTCCATTAGCTATCTTCCCCCTGCACATATTATTGCTACACAGTTAGCCAGCTCCCTGCTCTGCGGTCTGTTGTGGTGTGCCCAGCACAGACTGAGGGCCGCAGGTGCATCCAGTGGTATGAAGAAGGCAATGAGGTCACCTCTGAAGCCTCCGCCCCTGGGCTCACCTCATTCTCCTTCCCCTAGTTGCCAATCAGGGTGTTGTATCCTCCCCTTGTCAATTTAGGTCCCCAGTTCTGGAAAGTTCCCCCAGTTCTGTATCCCCACTGGTCAATTTTGAATCCTCTACCCCACTGGTTGTTTTCCCCCAACCAGGTTTCTGCTTCTCCCTCTTACCCTTCGCCCATTGGTTGTACCTTGATCCCCCCTAACCCTATAAGAGTCCCTGGTCTCCGCCCCTCGGGGTCTTTTGTCCCTGGACCCCTTCAAGGCAATAAACCTTGGAGACCCATACAGAAGACCTCTCCCGCCTCTTTGTCCTTCGCGCCTTCTCCGCCTATAGTCAGTGCTGTGCTGCAGAGAGCTGCTGCCTGCGAGGATAGTCTCGTGTCTTCTGCCACGGCGGTTGCCTCTGCCTAACTAAGCTAGCCTGACCAGACACACTGCCGCAACAGTGGTTCTCATACCCTCCTTTCCCACGGATCTGGTCTCACGGGATGTTTGTGTGATTCTTTCAAGGGTACAGTGTGATCTGGTCAAGGTCAAAGCTACTTTCCCATGTGAGGCTGTCACACAAACCAATTCATCAAATTTGTCTTTAATCTGGGAAGTAGAGCAGGATACACAGTTCATATGTCATCCATACAACTTCAACAGAAAGACCAGTTCATTTGCTCTATTAAATATGCCCAACTTGTATCTTGTAGGTCACATCATATAATTCCTTTCTCGTTCAGCCAAACCATTGATGTGTCTATGACATCTCAGTAACTAGAAAGTCTCCAGCACAAATAAAGCCAAGAGAAATCTGTTAGCTGAGAAATTGAGATCATCTATTCAGTTGTTGTTTCAGCTTGATAGTTTCATTTAGAACAAAAGCTGTATTCTCTCCTCACCTCACAGTTAAAACTGCAGAACACATGTGAAAGAAATGTTCTCCAGTCTAGTTTTCAAGGGGGAAAAAAAAAGCTGTGATGGCACCCAGAGAAATGTGACTGATATAAGCAAAACCAAAGACAAAAATATCAGTGTGCTGGTCACAAGGGCATGGTTGAAGAGTACAGTTTTGGTTTCATGCATAGTCCCAGAGGACAAAAGTACTATGTTAGCATCATGTTTCAATAAACAAAGGCCACCAGGGAAACAGTTCTGTTACACAAAGAAGTAAGAAGCAAGCTGTGCTTCCCCTTTTGGGAGGGCAAAAAAAATGCTCTTTCCATTCTGTCTTGCTTTCTTTTTCGGTAAATAGGAAAACACCTTTGTTTCAACCAGTGGTACTATATGCCAGGCAAAGAAACTATATTCAGCCCTGCCAGTGCAACATATCATGCTACCAAGTATTTTCTTCACTTTATTTTTTCAGTCCAAATAGCCTTGCTGGCATATTCAGCATGAAAATTTTTCAGAGCATAAACCCATAAGGAAATGCAATACTGACACAACTACTGTTACATGGCTCATCAAAATATTCATACTGAACGTACAAAAGTAGAGCATAAATCTATATCTACAGCTAAAGCAAAAAGAGAAGATGGAGATAACAGAGTCCTAATCATGTATGGCTTGCTTTACATACACTATAGTTAGAGATGAACATGTAAAATAAAAAGTGTATGTTCACGTTACACACATCAGAGAAGTACCAAAAGTTAACCAAGATATTTGGGGTTCCCAAGGACACTTAAAACAGCTTGCTAACAATATTTTATCCAAAAAGAAGGAAAAAAATAATAGGGCAAGTCTTTAGGAAGTGTTTTGTTTTGCCTTTTTTTTAATACTAAAGGAAATATAAGAAAATTTTGCACGGTAAGTTAACTAAACTTTAAATGTTTTTTGTCAGTAGAAATTACAGTACTGTGCAAAAGCATACCCAGAATTCTTACTGTGATCATTATGCACAGACACTGGTTTAAACTTCATTTCAGGAAACAGAAGCTATATCTTTGTTTCACCTATGAGCTGAGACAAAGCTCTTGGGTCCTTCAGCTTTCTCACCTGCAGAGACATGATTATATTGTGGCTGAGGCAGTAATGAAAGTAATACATGAAGGCAAATTGTTATTTTAAACATACAAAAAATATGTGTAAAATATGAAAATGCATTTGTCACTAGGGAACTTGTTGGGCTTTATGATTCACACCTAGTAAGCTTATTTATAGAATCATAGAATGGTTTGGGTTGGAAGAGACTTTAAAGATCATCTGGTTCCAACCACCCTCCTATGGGCGGGGACACCTCATGAGCTTCATGGCAAGTGAAATGTGACTCAATACCAAAATATTTGTAGGCAGCTACACAACACAGAAAAAGCAAATTTTCTATCAAATACTACTTTGATCAATTAATTGTAAATTGCTAATTGGAAGTATTTAGAAATACGCTTATTTTCATTTTAAAATTACTAGAAAATACCGGGCTAAGGAGAAGAATATGATTTCACAATTATCTATTCAGTTTCCCGTAAGATTCAGATTTTCTTTTCTGAAAGAAAAGTAGAGAATATGTTTACTAAATTTACAAACTACTCTAAAATACAGTGATGCATGTACACAGGAGCTCAGGATAATAATTCAAATTGTTTCCATTGAGGCTCCAGCCTGAAAATTGGGAAATGCAATACTTTAAAGGATAGCTGGAATCATAGAACTATAGAATCACTGCTTCATTCAGGTTGGAAAATACCTTTATCCCTTCTGAAAGGTTTATAACTGTCGGGTGACGGTCGGCGAAGGAAGAGATAGGGGAGATTGCTTGGATGCAATAAGCCGATTTATTGATACAAACCAGAGTATTTATACCTTTTTGCAGTTACTAAAAATAACTTCTTATATAAGCAAGAATCACTCTAACAACCTTATCTATGTGTCTTAAACACACCATTGTGATATTGTAACATTAGAACCCATCACCAAACAATACAAATGCATACCAAGCATTCCTTTCTGCTATGCTGGTTAATTGGTAGTGGTAGGCCGCACGGCTTGGCTTGCCACGGTTTGTGGCCTAGCAAGGTAAGCGCGTTCACTTCTGTCATGAGTTCAGCAGTGCTCTCACTCCTGCTCTCCAGCTGTATCCCCACATATAACCATCAAGTGCAGCACTCCAGTTCTGCAAGTCATTCCGCCATGTTTCTGTGAAGGTCCAGGTCTTGTCAGACACTGTCACATGAGTTTCAGGGTCCTGGCATCTTCCTCAGCTCCTCCTGAGCCTTCCCTGGTTTGGGAAACTTTTTTTATCTGCTATTTCTTCAAGAAGTCTGAGTTTGGATGTTGCTTTTCAGGAAGATATGGATCAACTGTAGAGAGCCCAAGGATGAGTACTGAGAAATAGCAGAGGTCTGGAAAGTCTGATTGATGAAGGCACACAAAAAGCCTTGAGGCAGGAGACACTGATCTGCAAATGTCAATCGTTTAGTTATAAAAAATTAGAGAATAAACCTTTTTTCTTGTCATTTGTGGTCAGAACAGAAAACAGGCAGCTGAAATGGAGGAAGGGAAACTGAGATTAGGTTCAACAAGGCACAGAACAATTGGAAATCAACGCCAATGAAATATATTCAATTTCACGCCTTACAAATTTAAAAACAAAACAAACAAACAAGAAAAGTGCCCTGATTTGATGCAACAGATCTCAATTTTGTGTGGGTAATGGTCATCATGACATCTTGATGACATCATGACTACACCTATCATCTGTGATTTCTATGTTCATAATAATTGGAGAGACCTGTAGTTTAGTGTTAACTCAAATGATGTCATTATGGTTTCACACTGATGAACCCAAAAGGAGAAATTGGCTTAAAATGGCCAAAAACACCTAGATCTTTTTCTTCTTGTTTTCAAATGGATGTTCATCTCTCTTGAGTCCACTGTTATCTTTGCTACAAATTTGTCCTTCCAGCAGTTCTGTGCGATTGCCCCTTGTTTCAAACAAACAGCAAGAATTTGTAGGCATATGCTATGCACTGAGGGAGAACCTTCTTGGGGCTTTGACTGCACTGTGCATCCATGAACAGTTGGAGTCGACAGTTTTGATTTTCCAGAAACATGTAAGTGGATGACAAAGATCAGTGACTGTTTCATTGGAAATTTCATCTTGCTTTCAGAAAATAGTCGGGAACTGAGGCACTTGGGAGCCCAACTTGCCTTTCACAGGGAAGAGCAGGAAGCCTAGTCACCATCACCCAAGAATGCCCAGTGTACTTCAGAAAGGATCACTAAATTGGATGTTCAGTGAAGAAGGTGACTGTGTAATATTTTCTACAGTGTTAACGACATCTTCTACTTCTTTTAACGTGTTAGAGATTGGTTTGGAGAAGCTGTGGTAAGCATCACAATCTTTTCCTCTCTTCATAACACTCTCCTGTGAGGTTCAAGAAAATGATATTTTTTGCAATAAAAGTCTGATGGAACAAAAACCGAATAAAATCAGTTCTCTTTTTCTTTTTTTTTTTTTTTAAATTGCTTTTCTCAAGAGCTGGTGCTTCAGCTACTAAACTTTTCAGAGGAGAGTAAAGGATACTAGAAAAATTTGTGCCACTAGGTATATTTATGTGTTTAAAGTAAGTTTCAATTGAAATTTCTAATGTAAAGATAGAGAATATGATTCATTGCCAAGAAAGCACTGCAAAATCATTTGAGATTAGCTCCGATAAAAAATAATTTAATATATTAATAGAAAGCACACGCTCATTCAACTTCTCCTGTCTGAATAAATCAGAATAAATCAGTCACAGAGAAGTATAGGAGGATCTTGCTGAAATGACAGCAATGTCACACAACCTCAAATTTGATTACTTTAATACAAAACTACTTTGGTCCACCTGTTAATTGACTTCCTCTGATGATAGCAAGGTGAATAATCTTTTCCTATTACTATTATTATATTTTTGTAGCTTCTTATTTGGTGACTTGATTGCAGCAACTTTTAGCCAAGCAATCTTAGAAGTTTTTAAAATGCCAGTTTTAATAGAATGTCTCCCCTGTTGAAAGGCAGATGGGAGTGCACTGTTATTGCTATATAGACAAAATCAGTATGCCACAATTGACCTGCTGTAGTCAATAAATATGTTTTGAAGATATCAAATTATTGCCTCTCATCAGCAATATACTATCAGTTTGAAATCTGAGAAAGATAAACAACTGATTGAGGAATATAATATTCTGGATCCTAATGTTACTATGACAACAGGACATGGCTTTTGTTACTGTTATACTGGCTTTGAAAACTTTTTCACCTGGAAATTTTATTAGTAAATTTATGTCTTTTTCTGAAACTCAGCTACGTAGACTGACACCTCATTTAAAAAATTGTTGTGTGTATTCATTTCAGAGTGATCTGCTGTTAACATACCTTCTTAAGCTTTGCCATTTTTCATATAAAATTTTTGAGGGCGTTTAGGAAGAATCATCCATTTTTAAGACACACTGACATTAAAATCAAGTTTGCTGGCCAAAAGAAAACAACACAGTTTGAATATTTCTCAGTTTTCTCCTAAAATGAACCTCCCCTGAAAATTTTTGTATGTTATTATCTGAAGTTTGCTTTCTTTGTTAAAAATCTTGGGACAATTTGTGAATACTGCATTACTGTTATTCCCCATACAGATGTTCTAGCAGAATTCAAATCTCATGACCAAGAGCCATCTTAGCATATCACAGAGAATAGCTGAGTTAGTTTTTGTGGTAGCAAGAATGAGCTGACTGAACTATTTTCTATATTTATAGTATTTGTTAATGGAAGAGACCCACATAGCTGTATATTAGCTTGATAGTCCATTTTATGTAATTAAAAATTACTACACCCATCCAATGGAAGTGAAAATATTTCTCATTATTAAAGCAGACCAATATTTTTCAATACTAGATCCATCTTTCCATCACTCACAACTTCATTAAAGTGTCAAGATAAGACTTTCTATATGAATTATCTCTATTAGAATCACAGAACCATAGAATCGTTCAGGTCGGAGAAGACCTCTAAGATCATCCAGTCCAACCATTAACCCAGCACTGCCATGTTCACCAGTAAACCGTGTCCCTAAGTGCCATATACACACATTTTTTTAACATTTCTAGGGATGGCAATTCCATCATTTCACTATGCAGCCTGTTTCAATGCTTGAAAACCCTTTTGGTGGAGAAATGTTTCCTGATATCCGATCTAAACCACCCCTGGCACAACCTGAGGTCATTTCCTCTTGCCTTGTCACTTGTTACCTGGGTAACAAGTACCTTGTTACCAGGGAGAAGAGCCTGACCCCACCTGGCTCCACCCTCCTTTCAGGAACTTGTAGAGAGTGATATGGTCCCTTCTGAGCCTCCTTTTCTCCAGGCTAAACACTTCCAGCTTCCTCAGCTGCTCCTCATCAGACTTGTGCTCCAGACCCTTCCCCACCTCTGTTCTCTTCTCTGGACATGCTCCAGTACCCTCAATGTCTTTCTTGCAGTGAGGGCCCAAAACTGAATATGGGACTTGAGGTGTGGCCTCACCACTGCCCAGTAGAGGGGGACAATCACAGCCCTGCTCCTGCTGGCCGCGCTATTGATGATACGATTCCACGATATCTCCAGTTTTTTGCCTAGAGTAGTGGTGCTCTAGATATTAGGATTGTTTTTATTACAATTTGTGAAGAATTTTAGTCATTTTAGAGAATGAGGCCAAGGAAAATATATTGTAATTTCCTTTCTGAGAAGTAAGTATGTGCTCACTCCAAAATCAGGACCAGAATTCAGTCTTACTTTTTTTTTTCCTTACTTTAATTTCCAAAAATTTCATCCACTCATGAAAGACCAGAGAGAATTACAACCAGCTTTATCAGCTACTGTGTGACAGAAATTTATATGAGGGATCAAAATATTCAACAGTGTTGATGATTCATATGAATGTTTCCATAATTAAGTTTATTTTTAAAAATAAAATTAAATTAGATTAAATTAAAATAAAATAAAGCAGAAAGCAAAACTAAAATTTCACATATGCATCCATATACTCATAAGACTTGTATTTAAAGAATAGTCTATAACAGGTAAAATAAAATTATTCACATGTTGGAAAAGCCAGAATCATGACTATATTTGTAAACTTAATTCAGCCTCTCTTGTACATTAGAACCATATATTTGGGGAAATTTTTCCACTGAGTCCCATGAAAATAACCTGATCATACAGGAGGGATCAGGTCTAAGGATGAAACATAGAATGAAACAAGGTCTTCAAGTACATTCATGGGAGGAAGCAGAAAACACCTAGTGAGAACTGCTGGTGAAGCTCAATCTAATTCTATGTTCCTTATTTGCTGAGTGTTCGACTTAAAACATCTGCAGCCTAAGTTGCAGAGCTGCTGTAAACTGATGGTTGCACACTAAGTCAATGTGAACCATGCAGAAATATGTGAATCCTATCCAGTAGGAGGGACAGGATAAATCCCAAATGTTCCAACTTACACAATGTAAAAGCAATATTTCTTCAGACAATAACCTCTCTATCAGTCCCCATCTGTTTAGAAAAGATAAAAAAATGCTATTTATCATAGTGGTGTCAGAACACTGACATTACTGTTTATGAACCATTCACCTTGGAATATGATAAGTCTCAAAGAAAAATCCATGAGGAAAATCAGTTTGGCCTCTGTAGAGGTAGAGGTTGTTGAACCAAATGCTACAAAGCCATGGTCACCAGGGCAGCATTGTGAATTCCGCATGAACCCTGCTCTACAGACAACAAGGAAAACGACAAAATTAGAATGGGATTAGAATGCATAAGGAAAATGAGCAAAAATGAAGACAACCACTACTCTGATCCCAGCATTTCCTAAGTAATAAGTTATTTAATTTACAATGTATTGGTGTTACTCTAATGTGGATTTATTTTCTATGTACCACCTATAACGCTATATATCAGAAATGTTCCTTATTTTTGAAATTACTTTTAAAGACATACTACTGTTGAAAGAAACATATTTCATTATCTTATGGCTCTGCAATGCATGAATCCTTCATGTATTTATAGAGTTAATGTATGTCTCAGAGTAAACGAACCAGAGCGACTCCTAAGTGTTAAATTCATCTAAATTATTCTGCTGTTAGATGCTGATTCTTATAATTTCACCAAACTTAATAATTTCAATGGGTATTTCTTACTCCACGTACTTGCATTTTTTCATTAAGTCCAAGTAATGTCACTTATTTTTTCTGAAAAAAAGAAGTTGAAGCATCTGCTCTGCTCTTAGTGTCTAAATCAAAAGAAATTATTTACAAAAGGGATAAAGGCCCAGTATAGCCCAAACTGAACAGCTGCATGTTTGTCTCAAAGAACACTTACTCTGATTTTAGGCTTTGGCATTTTCCTTCATATTTATGTTAATTTCACAAATAAGACCTGTGTAAAGAATTAGCATAATACAGATTGTGTCGAGCAAGACACTATTTGCTACAGAATCTTTACTTCAACAGAGAATGCCCAAAATAATTTCAGTAAAACAGTTTGTTTGGTTCCTTCTTCCCTATTTTTGTTCTCTTTTTTGTTCTCTGCTATTTAATCAAGTATGATTTAGCAAAAACAAGTGAACGACATTCAGCAGTCCCAAGGACAAGGATCAGGCACTTGCAAAGAAACATGGGGTTTTATGTTATCACACAAGTTTACGTCTCCTGTAAAGTGTGTACTACAAAAAAAAAATCTCAGAAGCATTTACAAATACTGAATACTCAGAAACAGTATGAAGATGGAGAGTCACAATCTGTGTTCATCAAAATGCATCTATAAATTATGCATATAATCAAACAACATGAGCTCTGCTGTCCAGTGCCCTTATCAGAAGGAAGACTCCCTGTGAATTACGTAATTCCAACAATACCTTTTCTAGTTAAACTAACCACTTAATATATTTAACAGAGTACTTACATTGTGCTCTAAATCTTAGGAGGGTAAAAGTTATCCACTGCTTTTTATGATTCTTGTGGGGAGCAATTATCTGTTAAGTATATGTTTTAATGCAGCTTTTACAAATTATATTCACTAAATCACTTTGTTTCAATATTTTAATACAATGACAGTTTTTCTGTGTGTTTTACTCTATCCAGAAGCAGCCAGTGGTTGTGGAAATTCCTAACCTAGTTTGAAGTGTTGCAGGGGCAGGACTGACCCCTTCTTTTGGCTCATTCAGAATGCCTTTTCAGTATCCTAAGATGTGTTGCAAGTAGGATGAAATGCACTGATAAAATACTATCCCTCTCACCCTCACTTCTGCCTCTTCTTCTGTTCTATTTTTAGATACTACCACTACTGCATTATCTCAAAATTCAAATCGCCATTCTTGCAGGAATAGGTCATGACTTCCTGCAAAATCCAATTCCCTTCTTCCCCTAAAAGTAGTAATAGAAACTGTACCAAGAAAAGGAAGAAAAACATCTTTGCCATCCATTGCTTGCACAGAAGAGCATTAACCCAAATTTCAAAGAAATTAGTTTAAATTGTTTAAGATGATGAGGAGACATATTCTGGATGATAACAAAAATCTTTCGAGCTCAAAGTGAGGACAGAAGTGATGAGAAGCTTAGCAACACCTCACCCGGGGCTGGACCCCAGAGCAATGGTCAAGTTCCTGTTTGGCCAAAAAACAAGCATGTATTACTCCTTGAGGGAAGACAGAGCAACAGATGGACCCAGAAGTCAACCCATCACTGCTGGTTTCTTACTCCAGCAAGTTGCAGCTCTTCGACCACAAAGCCTGTGACCAATTTTCAGTAAAATTTTCTAGCACAGGAAACCTTGGGCTCTTTAAAAGTTCAGTTTTGAAAACAGTTAAATGTAGAAAAGGTCAACATGAACAAACAGAAACAGTAAAATTCAATCCCATTAAGTGAACAAATTTAATAAGAAAAGGAACCTATACACAGTTCTTCATACTGTAAAACAAGAAAGCATGCCCTGTGCTTTAAAACAATGAAGCAGCAAAGGTACTACAGAATACAGCTGCTAAACAAAATTCAATTTTAATCAAGCGATAAAGCACAGAACTTCCTGGCTACAACTCAACATGCTGATGATTTGAGTATTAAAAAACTTAAAATAAAATGAAAGAGACAGGCAGTTTATGTTCAGGAAGGCAAAGGAGACTCCTGACACTTCTTCATTTATTGTAAATATATTAGGAGCTAATTCAGTGGGCCAAAATTTCCAACAGCATTAAAATAATGTGCACTATTGCAACAAAATGGCTATAAAACATAGCATGAGAATCAAAGAAGGTAAGGTGAAATAAATCTGCATCTTTTATTCAATTTTCCTGCTAATAACAGCTGTTGCACAATTTCAAATGCTTAGTTCAGTTTAATTTTATATGTCTGGACAGAGAGAAATTCAATCTATTTTCCTGAGATTGTAATCCGCTCCCTTACAAACTGATGAGAGTCTTACTTTGACATTCAGCTCACATCTCAGGACAGAGCAATGAAGCCTTGTCTTTTGAGGCTTTCCTTCACCTACTCTTAATGCCCTGTGACTGTTTATCCTAAGACGAAAGAGCCACCTATAAGGAGGTTTCTAAAACAAAGGGAAAAGGAAACAAAAGAAAAGCCTTGATTCTAGAAAAACAATTATTTTAATATTTTAATTTTCAGTGAAATCATAATATTTTACTTGAAAAGCAATGCTTTTGGGTAAGTGAGGCCCCTTTATGCTCTTTCACTGAAGGGAAATTTAAGAACTAAAATAGAGTGATTTTGTTGAACTACGTAAAAGTCAGGGATGGATCTTCATCTGATACAAAGCTCTCTGTATGCCTTCAGTGGAGCTCAGACATGTTATGGTCTGAGGATTCAGACCATTAAGTTTAATATAGTTTTTTGTATGGGGCAATCACCATTGATGAAACATTATCATTTGTAGTATATGAATGCCTCTGAATGTGACTTTTACTGGACTTTCTTTAGTATCTTTTAATGATTTTCCACTGTGAAAGGAACATTTTTAGATGAAAGTGTACAACAACGATGAACATGTATTTGCTCACGTGGGCACAAATATTTAGACAACGTAAGTTTCTGGATAAATCTCGTAAGTATGTGAAGATCATTACAATCCTTTTTGGATAATAGTCAGTCTCAAGTTCATGCATTAAATTCCCTACAATACACCAGTCTGAGAATATTCCAGAGAGATCTTTCAGAAAGACCACAGAAGTAACATTCATAATTTAGGATTTCTAGAAAGCCTGAGAACAAAATGTCATTTTCAACCAGTTAGAATTTAGGGCCTGTATAAATAGTTATAAAGGATCAGTAACTCAGGGCTGAAGCTTCTGTATCTCTTGACATCTCTTAGATCAGGTGGTAAAGATAAGTCCATGAGCAATGGACCCACTCACAATCCTTTTCTACTTTAATTTATTGAGCCTTCACTTTCCATGTAACGTTTCCCATTCACATAGGTAAAATCAACACATCACCACGTGAAAATAAGTCAACTGGATAAAAATAAAAGAACTCACAGCTGTGTCACATATCTTTCTTACTTGAACATCTCAGCAGAAATCAAATGTCTCTGGCCATGCGTCTCATGGGGCTGGTGTGACAGAGAACTTTCTGACTGGGCCTATAAATTGACTATTGTGTCTGCAACATAGTGTAAGAAATGAGCTAGATATAAACTTTACAGGAGTAATGTTTCCTTAATAAAGCTGTTTATATTCCAGAGTTTTTGGCAACATGACATTACATAATTCTTCATTCTTGTGTCTGAAGCCCACCATACAATACAAGCAATGCAATACAGTTTGTATAGTCCATAGCAAAACAAAGCAGTACCATCTCCTTAACCTGATGCAGGACCAGTAGTCCCAAGGATATCAGAAAGACCAGGTGAGCATAGCAAAAGCACAAGTTTTTCCATATGAGAGAGTTATAGTGGGAAAACATCTGGTCAAGCTTCTGAGCTCCAATACAATCTACTAGCAATAGCAACAACCATGAACAGAAATTTCCAGTTACTCTAAGGACTACCCATCCTGGATCAGTTACACCAATTCAAGTCCTATTTTCATGACTAGTGAGATGCAAGCAGCTTCACTGTGAAAAAATAAAAAGCAAATGGTAAGGGAATGGACCGGGCCCTGCTCAGTGGTGCCCAGCAATAGGACAAGAGGCAACAGGCAGGAACTGATGCACGGGAAGTTCCACCTGAATAGGAGGAAAAATTTATTTCCTTAGCAGCTACAGAGCACTGGAACAGATCACCAACAGAGTGCGCAGTCTCCCTCACTGGAAATATGCTCTAACCATCTGGACACAATCCTGTGCCCTGTGCTCTGGGATGACCCTGCTTGAACAGGGAGAGGGGACCAGATGACCCACTGCGGTCCCTTCCAACCAGACTCATTCTGGGATTCTGTGAAAATGCGTATTTTCTCTGTAATAATTAGATAAGGGCAGCTTTTCTAAGCTTTCAAAATATTGATAATCTCCTTAGTTAGAAATAGGCCAGATGACATTTGACATTACTCCTAAGTTATCATGTCAAAAATATTAATTAATTAGCATTTGATCTGAGGGGTCCCCGAGTTATGATCTACCTGAAATGTTGCTTTTGAGCATATGACCACCTGTTTTTATCAGCTCTTTCTCACATGCTAAAAATCTCCAGCCATCTCTCTTGAATCTTTAACTAGTAAACAATGCATATCATATCAAAGTATTCCACCAGTTCTAACAATAGGAATGCTCTCAGTGTCTAGTGTGTACTTTTGTAAACAGCAATGCCTTAGAAAATGATACTTCTGAAAACTAAAAGTGAAATTGTTTATTTTCATCATCTTCAGTAGCAATGGTGCAGTTCATGTGCATTTTACACTAGAACTTAAGGGCAATTAAAGCCGTTTAAAGCAGTTACTATAGTAGAAGTTTAAGACCCAAGGGAGAGTTATGCTATTTAAATCAGGCTGTTCTTTTTATGTATTTTTAAGTTGTCTTGATAACCAGAAATCTCTAATTTTCACAGATTTTAGATTCAGTCCTCCATAACAGTAACTGTCATTTCCCAGGTCCTTGAAAATCTGTATTTCAATCAAATATCAGCACCTATTAGATTAACCAACATGGCATTAGTGATAAGGAGTTCAAATAAACCACCCAGCTGTAGTATGACTTGGTAAGTAATTCCTAAGTAAACAATTGCATGACTTCAAGTTGTTCCAGTGTGTAATGGAGCAAAAATTGCAGTTTTTGCTGATTGTACAGATCAGAACTCTGGGTGAATGAACAATTCTGAAAATATCTTAGCAGGAGTTTAGTCTGTGTATAGCCTTAACCTTAGCAGGTGCACTCTTCAGCTGATGCTAATATTGAGTGGCCGTCAACATCAAGATGCAATTAAAGGAGGAAAAAGGAAAAAAATGTCAGAAGTAGAGCCATGTCTGAAACTTTCCAAGTTTCAATAAATAATTGACAAAACCAGAACGACTTGCCTTAAAGTAAATAGGTACTAAGACTCCAAGGTAAGTTAAGCCTAACTCGACTTCCTTAAACATATCCAGTACATATTCTATTTTTTTTTATATTCCTGACATCTACTTGCACTTTCTTGTCCCATCTAACT
The DNA here is from genome assembly GCA_013398955.1 of Callaeas wilsoni. NCBI lineage: Eukaryota > Metazoa > Chordata > Aves > Passeriformes > Callaeidae > Callaeas > Callaeas wilsoni. Next base: position 16,752 of record VWPU01001248.1, on the reverse strand, counting down.
GACCTTATTAACTTATTGAGGTGACAATAAGGACAGTGTCAGAGAGTGAAATAGTTCATGCCTCAAACATTGATATAAAGTTTTGCTCATTGTAACAAAAACTGTATAAAGAAGCTTCAACCAAAAGCCTCCCTGAAGATGCCTGACTGGAACTTTGGAATTAAAGTCAAACTGCTGAGATTAGATAAAGGGAAAACCCATTCTTCAGTCACATGAAACAAACAAGTAAACAAGGAAAAGAATGTGAGCCAAACCCAGCAGCCCTGCTAAGAATCATCTTTGGCTTGCTTGGGGGTGGGGGAGGCCATAGCCCAGTGTGGATGCTGAAATGCTGTTAGCAGGGAAATTTTCTCTTCTTGCATTCATTCTGTGAGAACTTTTCCTTTGCTGTGTAAGCTATGTAAACAATAGATAGGGTTTTTGTAAATAGCATTAATATCTGGTATCTTCTGACCTTGTGTACATTATATTAGGAAAAAACATTTCTAAGTGGGTGTCTGAGACTTTGACCAATCACCCTAGGAGAAGTGTGAACACTGCTCAATTGCTTTATGGAACTAGAACATATAAATGGTATTGTAAATTTAATAATTCATTCCTCGCTCTGGACTCCTGCCTCGCTGCATCTCTGAACCCCTGCTTGGAAGCCCACAGCCCACAGACCCATTTCCTGGGAGCAGGTTTGCACAGATTCCCCCCACAACTGAGGTGAGGGGAGGAGGTTTCAGGTGTAACCTCTGGTCAGGGCACCCATCCTCCCTTACACAAACTGGCTATGGAACCCCAAACTCTGGGAAGGCCACATCCACAGGACATTCACGTGAGAGGCAGCTGAGGGGGTGCCTTAACCATCAAAGGCCCCCCGAAGTGCCCCCAGAGTCATTCCTGAAGCCTTAAACCATAGGACTGCACATGATGCAACAAACCCAGAGTCCGTTTTAAGAGACAAAGGCAAACTCCCCCCCGAGGAGGTGCCTAGGTTTTCCTACCTAGCCTGAGAGTATATTAACCCATTGGATTCCATGCTTTTCAGGGAGGCCTTCACCACCAAGACGACTACCTGGAGAGGATCAATGGAACATTGCTGGGCTCCACGGAGTGGTGATATTTTCCTTGTTCTGTCTCCGTTACTCTCTTTCTGTCCCCCTCACCTATTTCCTATTTCTTTCTTTCTCTCTGTCTTTCATATTTACTATCAAATAAAATCCATACTATTGTCACCGGCACACGATCTCATTTGCACCTTAATTCAGGCAGGGGCATTTCTAAGAACCTTAGTAATCGGATCCCGACAAACAGAAAGCACATAAATTAATGAAAAAATTTGGTTCCCTTTCAAAAAAAGACCAGTTGATAAGGAAGCTGCATTGAGAGAATTGTGCAGCACAAAAGGACTGTGAGACTGAAATCTGTCTGATTGTGCTGATCAGTCACTTAGATTTTCATCCTACTATTTCCCAAGGAAAAGACAAATATGTACCATGATATTTTACTTGTTTTGCAAAGGATTGAAAGGTCCTCATAATAACAGAGCATGATTTTCAGAAAAAAATCAATTTAATTTGAGAACAGTCTAGTGTTTTACAACAAGATACCCAGTTTACCAGAGCAACTTTATACTCCTTAGAGTAAACATTTTGTTAGACTGGTGCCTAAACTAATATTCAAATGTGATTTGAAGCAAATGTAGATAGAAATAGGGACTAACATTGTCTTTCTCTTCCTGTGTCTGTTTCAAACACAGTTTAATTTTTAATTTAAAACTGTATATTATTATAGTGTAAATATTCAAGTAATATTTTTTATCATAAATTCTTCAGGTTAACAGTGCTGATACTAACCTTCACTATAACACGTTAGGCTTGACTTGTTCGGTTTTTTTTAACTTAGAGACTTGGTCCAATCTCCGTTCCTGAGGTAATTCATTTCCCTTTCAGGCTCATCTTCATTCATCACAACTTGTGTTTTCACAGCAGAAATTCACAAGAAAATCCACATCATTTTATCATATTTAGCAGCTAAGAAAATAATTCCTTTTTAAAACAGAACATACTATTTCTGTTGTTAATGCTTCAGCATTTTGCTTACAGCTGAACCTGTAATAATTTAATATTAGCCACAAAAGGAGGCATGGAACATTTAAGATGAACTTTATTATGGTTAGTGGACCATGTTATTAAATACATATTATTAAAGAGACATATTTTCAAATTCCATTCACTTTAAGGTTGCAAGGAACACAATGAGTATCGATTTAATGGCATACTTTAGATTTGACCTAGACTAAAACTCATTACCTGGAGTAACTAAATACAAAGCTTTAGCACAAATACCATATACAAAACTCAAAATAGTGAAAAAAAAATAATGGCATAGCGAAACTTCTTTTTCTGAGTAGGCAATACCCAGTCCTCTGCCCACCCTTCACCACTCTTCACCAGCTGCAGAAAGACCTGCTTTGGACTATATTCATATACCTGGTACGTTAGGTAGCTGGCTGAGGACAGTGATTTGAGGTATGGCACCTCCTCTTGCTTTTTGACAGCTGGATGCATGACTGCTTGGAAATTAATGTGAATAATCTCACCTCTGGGAAGCTTGGGAGTTTCAAGTAACTAATTTTATCTCAAATACATGGTCTGAATTTTTAGCTTTCTCTAAAGAAAGCTCAAGAATTCTTTCTAGACATGGTAAAAGACAAAGAAAGTAGAGTTTGTCTTAGCTTATACTGTTTAAAGCTTATAGCTCTCTATGAAGCTTCTAAGGAACTTCATATAAAGGATAATTTGCATTATATGGCTCTGCACTTACATATTCCTTCTATGCATAAATTTTCTTCACCTTCCCTGAAAGATGGGTGTAAAACATTATCTAGGTGAATGTCTCTCCTTCAGATTCTTTGGTGACTATGGAAAAAGTCAATCCATATTCTGACCATCTGAGAAGAACATGAATTTATTCTCATATGAATGGGAATGAAATGTTTGGACATCCTAAATTTACATCTTGTTAACTTCACTTTGATTTGAAAATGGGCCAGAATCACATTGTGAATTTCACTACAGTACAACAACATCTTGTATTTCAGAGCCTTTTCTTTGAAAATTTGTCACAACTAGTATTTGGTCTAGATCAGGTTTCCTGACAGATAAAGTTGTCTTACAAAATTAGACAGCCAAATGAAATGTTAACCATTCCTTATTATTTCTATGGAACTCCTCCATGTGGATCTTCAGGATGCACTTAATTGAGAAATAACCTATTTATTTATTTAAATATTACATTTTGCACATTAGACTTATGAAGTAAACAAAGATCAGTTCAGGAAATCACATTAATTGGCATGAGAAATTATTTCTAGAAATAAATGCATAATCACAATCTGAATAGCTTTACTAGGGTTATAGAGTAACTATCAGCCACAGTTCCCACAATTTTAAAAAGTTTCTCTGTTGATTCAAAGTCATAGATTTCCATTTTTAAACACCACATTTTTCCATTATTAAAAATATTTTTTTAGTCTCCATCAACTTCATTTTCTTAATCTTCTTTTTTTTTTTTTAATATAGCACAGGAAAAATGCTTGAAGAATCTGAATGCTACTTTTTCAACACTTGCCTAAAATAGTCTAATTGTGAAACAGGAGCAAAATAGAGCAAGAATAGATGATGAGAATATCCAGTTTGCATTTCCCAGTCTGCAGAACAATCTCAGATACCACACTATTGACTTTTTGATAAAATTACCCAAATACAAAGAAAATTATGATATTAAGTATACTCTGCAATGTTTTCTTGTTATGACCATGATAAAAGCCTTCTTTTTAACAAACTATTTCCTTATGCTCTAATCTTACCAATCCTGGTTAGATAATTACTCCACATTGAAATCTGAAGGTCTAGAGCCTCATGATCTTCAAGTCTTTTAACAAAATATGGAATTCCAATACTGAAAGGCATGAATCCTGATTTTTACTTATCCATTACATCAGATTATATCTGGGCTGCTTTGCCCATGACTTTAAATTAAAATCTTTAAACTGTCACAAAAAGAAAACAACCAAACCCTGACAAGGGAAGAGCAATAATACAGGCGATTCTGCCACTGCACAAACCATGATATACTGCTTATCAGAGCACTTGCTATTCCAATCTATTCTGTGGTAAACACCAGTTTTTCCTGGAACTCTGAATGTCCGTATCACTTGTTCCCACAATGCAGAGAGACATAAACCATATAGGTGAAATATTCGCACCACTGTAGCTTTGGGGAAAAGTGATATTGCCTTCAGAGTCCAAGATTAAAACTGAAGGACGGGAGAACATATTTATTAGAAGGAGGGTAAAGGATCATATGCTGTGTCATTATGAAACCATTCACCCTCGTATCTTTTATATATTCCTCTAAATAGAGCACTTTTGAACTCTGAATTTATAATTTATTTCTTGTCATCTCTCAATTTCAGCACAATGAAAAATGGCTGATGTTCTCCTATTAAGCACTATTAACTTCTAAAAGGAGAGATTCATAACAAACCAACCTTTTTGAGTCGAAGGGCACAGTAATTGAAAAACATCTAATAGTGTCTCTTGAAGAAAGCAAACAAAAATTCAGCAGCAGAGTAATGAATTTTGGAGTGACCATGAGCTGCTAAATGAACACAGGTGGCTGTTTCCACAAGTAAGCTATTTGTAATAGACTTCAAATTAGCAGGAGGAAGATATAAGCTTCAAATACTTTTGAAATCTCCCAAGCGTGAAAGACTTCATACATCACAACTGAAATAAAGAAACGTGATTAATAATTGTCCTTTACCTAAATGAGTTACCAGATGCACTGACTCTCAAGTGTAAAAAATAGTAATTTAAAAAAAGGTAAGAATATTATTCTGGAAAAACTAGGTATTCTTGATGCAAGATGCCTCACCAGTCTTTGTGTTAGCCTATCAAGTTACAAGTGAGTAATTCTTCAAGGACTTTGTAATAAGAGCTCTAGCAGGGAGTCATAGACCCAATTATGGAACTTCAGCTTCTCCAGTACAAATTTTTTTTTTAACCCTAGGACATATCAGATACATGATCTATCCAAGCAAAAGAGCTAAATAGCTACTGTGGCAAGGAAAGTCTTCATGAGTATAGAAGACTGATTTCTGTTTTACATGATCTTTCATTGTTTTTAATGTTCAAAGATCAGAGACTTAAAATCAGTCATGGAATGGCCTGGGTTGGAAGGGACCTTAAAGATCATCTCATTCCATCCCGTTGCCATGGGCAGGGACACCTTCCACTAGACCAGGTTGCTCAAAGCCCCGTCCAACCTTGCCTGGGACATGCCCAGGGATGGGGCAGCCACAACTTTTCTGGGAAACCTCTTCCACTGCAAAGTAAAGAATTTTTCCTAAACTCAGATCTAGTAATTTCAATTCTGTGAGGAAAAGCCTAGATATAAAATAATTGCCAAAGTTAAGAAGAAGACAGGTACTTTTAATCACTTCAGAATAATATTTAAAACCTTTTATAACCTAGATTATTTGTCTAGCCAGCTCAAGACATTTAGTCAGAAAGATGTGGTTTGAGTATGTGAGTGTTTATTTTGTCAAAGTAGTTTTGCCCTTGGTATCACTTTTTTTGTTCAGAGTAATAGCAGTATTCAATTAATTCTTTACTGGGATGATTATATTACTGGTCATCATGTTATTGACTTGTTCACAGTAATTGAATGATTTGTATTAGAACTTGCCTACCCTGCATTTAGGTGAATTCTCATGAAAAAGGCATAAATCACTCTTTATCCAGAATGAGAGTGTTCATTCATTGAGACATCACAAAACTACTGCATTTATGTTTACTCTTTATCTTAATCCAAGTTCAGCCTTAGGTGTTAACAAACAAACAATTCAAAACATTCTTGATGTCAGTTGTCATTCTCTAAATATGTGCTTTTTGTGTGTTTATTGAAGTCAAACACCTCTGTAAGCTTTAACATATTCATGAGAAAAAAAAAAATCATTTTCCATTAGGTCTGTGCATTCCATCAAGAACATAAAAAATACACCAGAATGAAAATACAAACAGGAAAAATGCAAAAATCCATTTTTCCCACAAGCCAACTAGGGCACTTAGAGGACAGAAATTAATCAAAATCACCTTCATAACTTCACATTTCCAGTTGTATAAACATTAAAAATATCAATTTTGGATTACCAGAGATTATCTTCACATGCTTCAACAGCAGCTGAGACCCAGTGAAAGATTGCTTGATTAGGAAAACGATGAGATAGTAGAAGAGAAGATGAGAACACAAGAGCATTGAGGTATCAATTTCCTCCAGACAGTAATTTCAGAGTAGGAAAAACCTAATTAAAAGGAAAAAAACAAGAACAAGACAATTGGCGTTTTTTCTGCTGATTAGAACATTTGACCAGAGTAATAGAATAGATTTTTTAAAAAATTATATTGATCATACAGTGAAAATTTTGAAGACTTCAATCTCAAGTTTCTGAGTGAGTTAGTTAATTACTTAGTCTATCCCTTCATTGGGATCAAGGTGAGAGCAGCAAAAACATGAACATTTTCTTCTCTCCGAACTGACTGAGGGAAAAAACATACAAAAATAAAATATATATCAACTGCTTTGGCTTTGTCAGTATTTTTATTGGCTTTAAAATAAAGAAGAAAATATGATCATTGAAAGTATTTTGGTGTTTAACCTGTATCTTATTTCTCACAATTTTGAGTATTTTTTTATGGAAAGAAATTTTAGCATTCCAAGCCAAAATGGATCTTCTATGCCCATCAAGATTTTGACTGATGTTTGCATAACTTTATGCAATTCACAAGCCTGATGTAACTGATCCAAAAAATTAATTAATTGAATTTACAGGAGAACAATAACAATGTAAGAAAATTGGCTCTGGTCTCAACCAATAGCTCAGGTATAAACTTCTCCCTCATATCGGAATTCATCCTTTATTCATGAGAATTCCTAATTAAGGAAAATGTAATGAGAAAAACAACATGGGTTATTCCTATGTGGCATGAAATCACAGAGACAGGACCTCAAAAATTGTATTCAATGCTACAATCTTTGATCCCCTTACAAGGAAAAAAAAAGGCAGATATGAGGAAGACCCTACTAACTTATATAATAAGTATACGCTTATGTCTGATTTTTGTTGATATCAATTATATGCTTGTCTGCTGTTATTAAATACTAACTGCTTCTGGATAGGGTATCACAGATGTAAAAATTACAGGGCACGGACAGTATCATGAAACTAAAATGAAACACACAGAAGACAGACAAGATGGGCGAGACACTGGCAGTAACTAGATGCTGCCAGGTTTAGGCCCAAAGTAGTCTTTGGGAAAACTCTAGAGAAGTAACAGCACCATCAGCTGGTGTTATCAGGATTGTTCATCTTAATTTTCTCAAAACAAGGAAATGTGACCTGTACTGCAAATCACAGAATTATCAATTTAACTTGACAGGCACCTTTTTTCTCTTTTCTGATCCTCAAAGTCTTGCAGACACACCCATATCCACAATTTAACTGTAAATCGTTGTTCCTGTTGGATGATTAACATCTGATCAAAAAGTCACCTTTTCCAATATTTCATCCATTCACAAAAACTTTTATAATTTTTCTGTGTGAAAACCCAAGCTTGACTTTTTTTATTTCCCTCCCTGGTACTTCTGTTTCATCCTGGCGGCTTTTGAAACAGGCAACAGTCCCATACACTAGCCAGGATCCACCTATCCCAGTGGGAGCATGCCATCAGCTAGACTGGTGTAAATAACACAGGAACTTTGCCCATCTTTGTAATTAAAACTCGTTCTCCTACAGATTTTCTTTGTCAACAAGGCCCTGCAAATGCTCACTTCATGTGGTCAGGTATAGCAAGATGTTCTGATCAGTCTTTCTTCCTTAAGAGATTCTACTGTGTGTTGGTACCTCTGGGAAAGCACATGAAAGGGAAAAATGTGAAAAGTCACAGAAGTCAAAAAAAAGAATGACAGCACTTACAGTTGCAGGTGTAAAAGTCTATTGTTGCGGTGCTCCAGCCCACCTTTGGCCTGAGAATGGACAAAGGCATCCAGTGGGTGGATTTTCCCACCCGGGACAGAGGGTCAGAGGGCGGATCTGAGGATGGTGCAGTGGGTGGCACCAAAGTTTAAGCTCCAGCCTCCTGGATGTCATTCCACCTAGTTGTTCCTCCCTCGTTCTGGAAACATCTCTTTTCTTTGGTTAATCATTGGTTCTACCCTTCATGTTTATGTATATCCTTGTTGTTTAGTCAATTAAGTTCCAGAAAGTTCTATTGTTCTGTAATTCCCATTGGCCCATTGTAGTCAAACCCTCCCTATTGTTCCTTTTATGGCATACCTGACACCTCTTGTCTTCTCCCTATTGGTTTATCCCTTTGTTCCTCCCTTCTCCTCCCCTACCTTAAAAGACAGTGTAACTGTCATCCTCCAGGTCNTAAAGACTTGGGTGCTGCAACATTGAGTCTCTCTTTCCTCCTTTGCCTCTGCCTATCACTACAGTTACCATCGACTGCTGCCAGCTCCACTGTGAGCCCAGACGCAGACAGCTCCAGCAGGAGCTTCCACCAGACATAAAGCTTCTCACCGTCTCGCCACCGGGACACTGGCAGCTACTTGCCTGCTTGGCCACCGGGCAGTCAAGCGGTCAGCAACAGTCTATTATATAGTGTTTAATTACTGACAACACCTACCACTGTTATATCTTTATTAGGTCTCCTTCCATATCTTTGGCATAACTAAAAGCATGATCTTAATCATATTTGGTGAGGGCAAAATTTAGACTAGTATTTTTTCTCAAAGACAAAAAGCCCTGAGAAATTTATATCTGGTTTTTGGTTTTGTTGGAGAAATATTCAGCAAATTCAATTAAAGAAAAAAGTGCAGTTAATAAAGTGAAGAGACTAACAGTGATCAGATGATAGATTAAAAAAAAAAAAAATCTTTACTTTCCATGGAGTTATCTAATTTCTCCAGAGTGACACAATATCTGTTTCACGCTATTTTTCACATAGTTCTGGGAACTACTTCTACATAGCCTTCACTAACACACAGCTTTGCATTATTATAATTCCATATGCATGCAATTATGCAAAAAGTAACCCTGTGTGTATGTTGTTAGCTGGAAGACAGAAGGAGAGGTAAAAAATAGTTTTTTCTTTAAAACTTCAAATGTAATTTAATTCTTAATAGCTGTTATTCTGGTATTTGTCCCTGTTTTAGGTAGAGTAATAATGGGATCTACTCAAGGATGATTTAGGCATTAAGTGAACCTACACAATTGCTTTCTATCCATAAGAAGAAACAAATTTAGATTAAGGAGGTAACTGACCATGTTGTCTTCAGTCACAAGTATATAGAGAAGTCAAGAGTATACCTGTGAGTTTTCCTGAATCAGCTGAAGTGTCAGAAGGAGAGAAAGCATAGAAAGCCATAAATAATAACAAAATGCTAACAGACCAAAAATCTGGTTTTTAAAATGAGTGGAAATATATTTTTCCATTACACAGGAAAATACAGATTATTTTTTCAGTAGAATATCTCACACAGAGAAAATATACTAAACAAGTGTATCATCCAGTTGTACACTTGACTCCATAATCCAAATGTACATATGGAAATAAACTCTGCCACCAAAAATTGCTATAATGTGAAAGAGCAGTAGTAAGGGAAGAAGCTCAGAACAGCAACATTAGCAGGAACATTCTCAATAGGAAATTGTCAGAAAGATGGGACTGTGAATGCAGAATAATAAAACACCTATGTTAATTATTTGCAAATCTTTTTCCCTTGAAAAATGTATATAAATGCAAAAAAGAATATGTCTTAGGTTACAATGTAAAATGTAACCAAAAGTATGTAATCTATTACCATCTGTTAAAACCAGGTGGCGCAGTGTTCTTGATCTCTTCCATGACCCATCCCTCATAGCTCCCTCCAGGGGAATATCTTCTGTTAACAGGCCATCAAGCCTCACTGCATGACTCATAAAATTACATCATCCCATTGTGAGGTGCTCCACCCAGGGGGAGGAACCAAGCATTTCCACCTGGTTGTAATCTGAGGTTTAGAACACCACAAGCAGCCTTGCCTACTGAATTCCTATAAGACAAGAGCTACATAACCACCACTGGACCTTCAGAGGAAGGTCAGACCGTTCTACAGGATCACTGCTTCAAGAGAGCTACATCTGTCACTTCAACAAGACTGCAGCCACCATTTAATTGGGCCGCTACTATCAGCCTGCCCAACAGGGTGTCAGGTTGTATCCTGACTCTGTCAGTTTAAACCAGTGTTTCTGTATTATTGCCTTTATCTTAGTTTTCCTAATAAATTCTAATTCTGACTTGGGATCTCCCACTGGTTTGCTCTCAAACTAGTACAGAATGTTTGTTAGATTTCCTCATTGCAAGTCATATATCATCTCTGAATCCATGCTAAATGCATACAGAGTCCTGAAGTACAATACCTGTCTTTTGGCATGCTAAAAATAAATGCTGAGATTGCACTATTCAAATGGGAGGGAAAATCTCCTCAAGATTCTAGAAATAAAATAAAATAAAATATCTTTGTCCTTCTAAGTATGGACCTCAAACTTTTACTGGACTGTGTGTATGCAAAATACATCAATAGAAAAGCAAAGCGCAGTATTTTGTTTTCTGCTGAGACCCTGTATTGCTGCACTGATTATTATATAGTATTTTATATTACTATTAGACGATTTTTTTGTTTGAACACGCTGTGCTGTTGCTTTTACTTAGCAATATTTTTTCCCAAAGCCACCTGAGTACTGTAAATATAGTAACAATAAATTCCATTACTGGGATATGTTTTGTAGCATGCAGAAATCAAACATATAAATGCAGATGTATATCATTATAAAGACATCCTACACTACTTATTATGGGCCCATTCACTGAACAGTAAAGTAGGGGATTATAGTTTTTTATAAAACCCACTTGCACGTCATATAAATTGTGTACTTGTCCCATCCCATTGTAAAAGGGGGAATCGGGAAGGATTCTTTTTGATAGATTTCTCGGCTGAAAATAAAGCGCAAATGTGGCAGTACTATCCTGAGAACTGTTTATTGATAAAGGAGGTTAAGTGTTTGTACCGAAGGGGGGTAGAAACGAGAGCAGAGAGGGGAAAAAAAAGGAGACAGAGAGAGAAACAGAAGACAGGGACAGCATTACCGTAAGAACCCCAATGCTGTCGGTGTCAGCCCGGCAAACGGAGCATGCGTGTGGCAAGCCATGGTAAGCTGCGTAGATCCCGTGGCGGCTGAGCGTACCTTCCGAACAGCACGGCGCTGCGTGTCTCTGCCGTTGCCGAAGAACAGGCTGCCGTGGCTACGGGCGCGCTCGTGGGGCAGCCGCAGGCAGGCAGGGTCGGGGCGCGGCAGTTGCAGGCGGCAGCAGCTAGGCTGGTGCCCCGAGCTCGTGCTGCGAGTTTGTTGCTACAGGCAACGCGGGGAACACGGTGGCAGTGGCAGTCACTCCTTCGGGGGGAACAGTAGAACACCAAGTCGTCGCGGCGGTGAGCTGGTTCGCGGAAACGGTGAAGCAGGGCAGGACAGGTGCGGACAGAGAAGCAGGACCGCAGGGAGGAAAAGGCGAGGGGGGGAGGAGGGCCAAGCTGACCCTCCGAGTGAGCCTCTGATCCCTCCAAGAAACCCAAACCAAAACGGCTCCTGTTGTGCCGCAGTTAACTGCTTTTATGTGCTAAGGCTCCTCCCACAGCCTGATTTCCCGGGCATTTTTTCCCGGGCATCACGGGATTTGCCCCACCGGCTAGTAGGGGGGAGGTCGCTTGTAGTCCAATCGTGGAAGCCTTCCCTCCCCTGATTGGCTATCAGGTGAAGCCTCCCCAGGGACGGGGTTGCCAGCACGTGTATAGCACGCAGAGCAATATAACATGTTGAGGCATAAATAAAAATCGGATTGGTTTCTCTCAGTAATACACAAGAAGCCCTGCTGAACTAGAAACTATGTTGAAGGTACGCAAAACTTCTACAAGGATTGGGCATAATCTCAGTTTTAAAGTGTAGACAGGGTTGCATAAACAACTGCTCAGATATTTTAAGCCTGTCCTTTCTGACAAAGTACTTTGCTCTTTCAGTTTTTTTTCCAAATTTCTTTCAAGATAGAATATAAACTAACCCACTAACAGAAAATTTTTTTACACTATTTTTTGCACTCGCTTGATCCTTTATCTTCTCCCAGTTCCAAAATATCACAATTCCCAGTTGTTTCTTTACTTTAACTCACCCATCTTTTGACTTCTTAAATATTTTGCCTGCAAGTTCAGTCACCACATGGCAATAAACAAGTTGCAGAATTTTATTACTTCCACCCTACAGCAACACTCCTATTGATACCTTTTGAATTTCACTTACCTTTTTCTTTAAATATCCACATTTGGTCTTACTGCCTTGGTGGGTGTTGCAGCTTTCTCGTAGTCTTGGATTCTTGGAAGTACTGTTGTGTGTTTGCAGACAGGAATAGGGTAATAGAGAGAGAAGATCAACCTCAGGAATATCCAGGAGGAAAACACACTGCGATTAAACTATAACAACTGTTCCAGAAAACTGTTGCTAACTAAAGCATCATTTCTGTGTTCCATGTTTAAAAATCCTGAGAGGAGACATCAACTAATTGCTTGCAATTTTTTGATAGACAGAGGTCACTAAAACTTGACTGTTGAGACTGCAGACTAAAACATACATTTTATTAATTCTATGGGAGGAATGAAGAAGGGAGGTCTTTAACCATCGCACAAGAATAGACGTGCTGAAAGTAAGTTTTATAATTCGCCTCAGGGCTGAAGTTCATACATTTCATTGTTAAAATGTGCAACAGGCCCCAAGCTATTAAATAAATTAAATTCAGGAACATTATTGAGCTAAAATTTATAATGAAACAGATGGCATTTTAGAAGCCTCTTTCGGTATTATGAAATTTGATTATATTTAGAAGTAATTTGATGATTTAATGATTGGTCAGCATTTATAAGATGTTCTGATATTACTTTCTTCATTTAGTTAAATATTAACTATAGCTCAACTCTGAGGATATCTTTTCTTGATATTTCTTAACTAAGTTAGTAAGTTCCAACATATTGTATAAAATAACACAAATATTCAATAGCACAAGATTTTAAAAACTTGTGAGAATCTGGGAAGATACAGGGAGTTGACTCAAGAAACCTAGATTTATCAGGGCTTTTTGTTAAGATGATTAATAAATAAAGTAATAAGACTTACGTTTTAGAAAATAGTTAACAGTGTAAGAAGGATCAGGCAAAATTGTCATAGGCAAGAGGAGGGAGAAAGAATTAACTTTTTTGGGGGGGTTTTTTCCAGCTGGAAATATGATCCAGCAAGTTTGAGCAATTATATAAAATAAAAATAGCCAAAGTTTTGACCTACATTTTTTTTTAAAAAGAGAGTTTTTATCCTCTTCCTTTTGTGAATCAGTGGTAGCAATTGGATAATAAAAATGGCTGTTCTGGGGCATCTTGTCACTTAACCTGACCATTACTTCTTCCAATATCACCTATTCTGAGTGTGCCATTTTTAAACAAGCATATCCTATCTTGCTCTGCAAGTATCTCACTTATTTCAATCCATTATGAATAAAAATGGTACTTGATCTTTAAACATCAGAAACCATACACTGCTTCATCTCTCACTTCAACATATATTGCTTTTCCTTTATATATACCATTACAAATTCCAGTTTTTGCATGCTCCATTTCAGGTTTTTAGACATGCAAAATACTTATACGTAAATCTGCCCAGCTATAACAGTAAAAACTCTTGTAAAGCATATAGCTATGAACAGCTCTTGACCCTCTCATAAGCATGGAGTTCTGAGAAATTTGTAAAAGAGGAATGAGGAAAAATATTAGGGAGGAAAAATAAAAGTTTTCACTTACTTAAAATAGTAAATTCCATTCACAGATTTTTATGAAATATGTAGGTGTCCTAACATTCTTCAGTGGAGCAAAATATCAAAATTGAGGTGCTTGTTCATTTTTCTCTCATTACTACAGACTTTGATAATGACCTCACAAAGTTCTGAATCATTTATGGCACCACATTTCTAAGTACCTCTGAAGAGAGAAAAGGAATCTTCATTGAATGACCTTTCATGCACAAAGCATTTTTCCACATACGTAAGAAAAGCTTTGTATTTTTAATAGCGCTGTTAAACATAGTTTTAGTGATATATGGAACTTTCAGTTAGACCAGTGTCTCAAGCCGTCATATCTGAAAAGGATAAATTTTAATGCTCATTTTCTCTAGCTGAGAGAAGCTTCAGTTTCTTTTTGAGTTTTAAAATCTGAAAATGTCAATAAAAATGTCAAATGAAATAAACCAAGACATAAGCACTGAGAATTGTGAAGTCTGAAATTTCCCTAGTTCTTGAAAAGGATTGAATTTGCCATTATTTTTGATATACGAACTTGTACTGCAAGACAGTTGGAAAAGCCCTCTGAGATCTTTGAGTCCAACCATTAGCCCAGCACCACCATATTCACCACAAAACCATAATGCCAAGTGCCACACCTGTCAGAGACTGAAATGTTATAGTTTATGAGTTAAACATTTTCATGAAGGATTTTTTAAAACTGTATTACAAAAGCTGCAGAGAAGACCACCATACCCTGGATAGGCCTCCTGACTGAGACCTTACAGGGCTCACTGATGAAGAGAAGATAAAATAACTCTGGGCTGGGGACATTCACAAAGCACAAGCCTAATACCTTCAGGGTGGAGACCACAGCCCCAGGGCTATCAGCTGCCAGGCTCGCACAGACCCTCACACCAAAGGCTTTGGGTGTGTGTTGGAAAAACCTCTGGTCAGAGGTGCAGTGAACACCTATCCTCTGATGTGCAGAGGAGCCCAGCTGAGGGGCCCCTTCACCCCAGGCAAAAGCTTATCCACAGCAGAGAGGGTGCCATAGCCCATCAGAGGCCCCTCAAAGGTGTAGTGGGGAAGAGCAGAGTAGCAACCGGGCGAACAACGCAGCTCACTCCCAACTCCAGTTGAAAACAAAACACTTTATTAACCAGCAACCAAGAACAGGGGTTTTGAGATAAGTCCACGGCCCCTCGTGGCAAGGCAGACCAAAGAGCAGCGTGCGCATGCCGGGTTCTCCCCCTTTCAGGCAAGATAAGGGAAGAGGATCTGGTGCAAAGCACCTGATCCGCTTTTGTACCCCAGTCCTTCATGCCTATTGATCCTTTTTGGATCCTTCGCACCATTGGTCCATTTGTCCATGTACGATTTGCTGGTTTGTCTGGTGCATTCCTGTCCAGTCATTTTCCAGGGTTCTCTCCTGATTGGTTCTTGCTTGGTCCTGTCCACATCTTTGATGACGTCACTCTCTCCTGTTGGAACAGTCTAGAAACACCTTGCCGTAACACAGTCAATCAATCCCTTTTATGGACATTCCTCCTAGTGCAGTGCGTCATTTGACAACCCCAACATATTTAATACTATGAGCTCCCAACTGACCCAACTCCCCAAAACCAAACGTCATTAACTCATCAATGTAACCCATTTCAGTGAACCCAAATCCATTCATAATTCATTTATAACAAAGAGGTCCCCAGACCCTGCACCACAGCACTGTAGCATGATGCAATAGATCCACAGTGTTGCAAGGGACAGTGTTAAACTGGCCCCCTGCAAGGGAGGCATATGAGTGTTCCTACCTGGCCCCAAAGATATATTAATCCATGGAATTCTATACTCTTCGGCGTGGCGCGGCGTGGTGGTGGCCATGGGGGACCCTTACCACTAAGAAGACCAAATGGAGAGGAGCATTGAGATGTCATTGGGACTCTTGGATGGGTGATATGCTTCCACCTAACCTCTGTCACTTCCCCTGTCCCCCACCCCCCATGCACACTTCTTTTTCTATTTTTTTCTTTTCTTTCTTTTTCTTTCTTTTTGCCTCTTTTACTATTAAATAAAATATAATTTTTTGGCACCAATATCTAACCTCATTTCGTTTTAATCTTGTTTTTGGGTATGTTTTGAGCTTTCTAGATTCTTTCTGTTTTATACACAAAGACTTAATTTTCTTTGCTCTTCTGGGTTTAAACTGGTTCATAACAACACCCAGATACCTTCTGCAGCTGATTTTATACCATATTTCTCCACTGTCTGTTTAGCTTGATGTATGATCGTATAGGTCGTATAGGATAGGGCACACAAAGGTTTCAGTTGTTTGCCAGTCCCCTTCTATTAGTGCATCACGAATAATGCCATTCCATCGTCTTTGTATTTTCACTGTGGCTTCTGAATGCAAGGATTCGCCATTGTATGGGGATGGGTGAACTCTTTCATTAAGCTCGTGCACTGATGCTGTAGGTATCTGAGAAGCTGTTGGGTAGACAGGAGACAGGAATGGACTCCCTACCAGGAGTGTCTTTTGATCCTGACTTTGTCCCAGCAAAAGGCTGTCTGATTCAGTAGAACAGTTGCTTTCGTGTTGTTTGATAGAAAGTTCTTCAAGCTTTTCAAGCAGTTCTTTCATCATTTAACCCCTTTTTTTTCTTTTTTCCCTTTTTTTTCTTTTTTCCCTTTTTTTTTTTTTTGAAACACACAGCATTTTTATTTGCATTTTCATTTTACTTAAAACATCAAATAGGTATTTCTCAAAGGCATTGGTTGGTATAACAAGAGACTGGAA
>VWPU01001247.1:711-192740 GCA_013398955.1 Callaeas wilsoni | reverse complement strand
GAAGCCGGGCCGGCGGCCGGGCCCGGGCCGGAGCTGTGGGGAGCTGGGCTGGGCAGGGCGCGGGGCAGCCGCGGAGCCGGTGGACCGTAGGGCGTGCGGATCGTGCGGCGAGGCCGGGGAGGAGGTAGCGGAGCGCGGGGCAGCGGGCGCGGTCAGGGCCCGAAGAGGAGGCGGCCCCGGCACGGGGGGCTGGCGGCTCGGCCGGGGGCGGGAATTGGCCCGCGCGGATTTGGCACCTCAGTGGTGAAAGTCCCCGTGTGCCACAGCATCTGCCCCAGTGACCGGACAGGACGCCTTTGCGGACGGTTCTGGCAGCGCCTGGGCTGTCAGAGAGGGGTGGCAGTGCCAAGTCATCCTCGCCGTGCCGCGGGTGCTCCGAGGCTCCTTTTCGCGAGCATCTGAGAGCTGCTCTGGGTTTCCTTTCCGAAGTGCTGTGTTTGTGCATCCTGCAGATTTTTGCAGATCAATAAGCCGAGCAGCATCTGTTGATTTGATACCACGTAGGATTTAGTTATTGGTACTGTGCATTTGGTTTTAATCGGGTTTTCAGCCCAAACCGATTTACCTGGGGAGGTGTCACACTGCTGACATGGTGTCTGGATGGTGGTTTTGAAGTCGTGTGTGTGCTTTGGTAAAGCCAAGTTTAACTGTGTCAGATTTCCTGACGTGTTGTGGTAGTGGTGACTCCTGATCACAGCTGAGCATGTGACTTGGTTCGCTTATTTAGCTTGAGAGTGCTTTTTAAGGTTTATTGCAACTTTCTGTCAGTCTTGGATCTCTTAGATCTAAAATTAGCCTTGAAAACAGCGCTGCTCGGTATTTCCGTGCCGAAGAGCCGGTGCAGTAACTGCTGCCCTTCCTGCAGGCACCATGGTGCGGATGAACGTTCTGGCCGATGCTCTCAAAAGCATCAACAATGCAGAGAAGCGTGGGAAACGCCAGGTGCTCATCCGGCCGTGCTCCAAAGTGATCGTCCGCTTCCTGACCGTGATGATGAAGCACGGTAAGTCCTGGCCCTGCTCCCCGCCCCTGTCTGGGGGTGCTGCTGTGGTTAAAAGAAGTAAATCAAGGTGCTTGAAGTAGTTTGGTGCAACTTAGTTAATTAGTGTGTTATTGGAGCTAAGTGTTACATGTTTCTCTGTCTGCTGGTGTCCTGCAGGGTACATTGGGGAATTTGAGATAATTGATGATCACAGAGCTGGGAAGATTGTTGTCAACCTCACAGGCAGACTCAACAAGGTAGGATTTGTCTTCCTGAATTCAGTTCTCTGAGGAGGTGTTTAAATGAGACTTTTTTTTTTTTATTTTATGTTTGTCTGCTCCATTTCTGAAAGAACTGCTTGTAAAGAAGGTGGTATTTGTTGAATCTGTATAAATAAGAGTAGCATGAACATTATCAATTAAAAGGCTGGTTAATTTGTCTAGATTCATAATGGTATGGGTCACTAATTAAATTTCTTTTAAACTCTGAATATGTAAGATACGCTTTCAGGGAAGTCTGCTTGCAAGTGCTGTGTATTTCTCTCTCTTCAAAGGCTTTCTGGCTACCTAGTGCTTTCTCAGTTTCTTTGATGTTTAAGCTATCTGGAAGACTTGTCTTAAGAGATAGGAGCTGAGTTGGTTTCCAGTTGATGTTTGATACCTGCAGATGTGGAGAAGACAAACCTTTCTCCTGCTGCCAGGTGGGCTTCGCTTGCAGTGAGGGAAATGTTTCATTAATTGATGCTTGTTAAGTTCCTGGGGCATATGAGGCATTAATGTGTGTTTTGGAAATTTTTAAATGCTTGTGTCTCAAACTACTGAGCTGTGCAGTTCTGTGGTAACTTGCTGTGCATCATTGTTTACAGTTAAGCTCTTCAAGTGAGAGTCGGCTCTTCAGTAAAGAAATAAAAAAATTCCTTGATCAGAATATGTTGGGGGCTGTCTCCATGATGAATAAATATTGCATCTGAAAACTGCGTGAATGTATAAGGCAGATAATCCTGACACCCCCAAATTACTGTAGTAATTACCGTGTTACGTGTCTGTAACAAAAGTGATGGAGGTCAGCTTTGAGGGTAGTGTTCCTTGAACTCTTCCAGGATGATGTTGTAGTGGGTCTTCCAGGTTGCAGCTGGATAGAATGTTTTTCTCAATCGTTGCAGTAAGGGAACAGTTGTTTAGTTCAGAAAAATGTGCAGAGTGCAGGAAGGTGTGCTGCTGGTTTGGGGTTGGATAGTTGTTAAGATAATTGGAGCCAGTGAGGTGACTGGAGGTGGTGGTCGTGGTCAGTAATATGATTACCTTGAAAATTCCAGTAACTTCTGTGCATGTTAATTTCTTCCTGGTTAAAATCTACATGGCTTTTTTTTTTTTTGCTAACTCTGTATGGTGTTTAGAGGTAGAATATCCCTGAGCAATCCCAGGAATTTTGCTGATGTTGCAGCGTGCTTTTGTACTCCCTCAGGTGTGGGCATTACTTGGGTGGCAGCACTTGGTTAAGTCCTTCAGGCAGGGAACTGGGATCACAAATGTGCAAGTCCATAAAGTAGCTCAGTTTGTAATGGAATCCTCTTTTACAGTGTGGTGTAATCAGTCCCAGATTTGATGTGCAGCTGAAGGATTTGGAAAAGTGGCAGAACAACCTGCTGCCTTCCCGTCAGTTTGGGTAAGTACGAGGAAGGGTCAAATGTGTGTTGTGTGTGAAAATGTTACACTCACAAACTGCCTGAGTTAGACTCACCTGGCACCTTTCCTCTGATCAGCCTGGAGTTAAATTCCAGTCTAAAAATCCATCCTCCATATAAATGCCCTCTTTTGCCGGTTTTAAAGAGGCACTGCTAAGCAAGGGTCTGTTTCTGCTTGGCTTTGGTAAAATCCTTGTTTCGCCATTTCACAGTTTAATGGAAAATAGGACTTTTCTCACACTTGTTTTGGTTTTATAAGTGGCCATTTTTAATGGGGAAGGAGTTCTCTAAGTTACCAGGTCAGTGGAAGTAGATTGTAGTACTTGAATTCAGTTGTGCTGATTGTGTGCAAATGAGTCAGATGTGAAGCGATGAGAGACTTGGAGCCTCTGTTGAACAAACCTCCACAGCAAAGGACATCTTACTGTTATGCAGTGTGTCTTCACAAAGTATATGGAATCAAGAGCAGTAAATCCCAGTGCACTAGGATGGCAGAGCTGGAAGAGTCTCCAGGGCCCCAGCCAGTCTGTCCCATCTTAGGAAGGATTAACAGTTCTGTGCTGTTTCTGTTCTTGAAGCTCCAGCAGTAACTCCTGCTTCAGCTGGCCCTGTGTAGCTACTCTGTGTTGTCACTGGGAGTTTCAAGAGCATTCATGGAGTGGTGGGACAGGAGGTTCTCAGGCATGAAGCTGTGTGGGTGAGGTGTGTTGGTGATGCAGATGTTGGCGTTAGCAGTGACAGCTGCTGCAGGTGCAGGTCCTGCCCTGCACCAGGCAGTGTTCAGCACTGAGGCAGAGATCCACGCTGAGAAGCTGTCTGGCACTGTGGCACCTCTGCCTGCACTGGGGAGCAGCATCTGTGGAGAAGTGGACTTGGCCTAGAAACCTTAGAGTGTCTGCTGCTGCAGCAGCTGGACAGGGACTGCCCAGTGGGAATATACAGGGAAAGAGGCAAACAGTTGGAGAACAGAAGGCTGTCCCTGTCCTGTGCGTGCTGCAGAGCTGTGCTTGTGAGAGGAGCTGCTTTTGCACTGTTGATAATCAGATGTCACTGTGTTGGGCCCGTTCTTACAGGAGCAGGCCTTGCTGTTGTAACACATGAAGTTGGTGCTCTGCACCAGCCTGGAACAGGGAGATAAACTGAACATTTGTTCTCTCTTGGCAGGTATATTGTACTGACAACCTCAGCTGGCATCATGGACCATGAGGAGGCGAGACGAAAACACACAGGAGGCAAAATCCTGGGATTCTTTTTCTAAAACTTGTAAAAAAAGAGGATACTAATAAATTGTTCAAATGGACTCTGGTGTTTCCAGTCGGTATTTTAATGGCTTCGAACACTGGCCGTGATAGTGCTTGTAACAGCTCTTCAGTAGTGCTCAAGTTCCAGCTTCACTTCAGATGATGTTTGGGTTCCACACCGTCCCTGGTCACAATTCTATTTCTGTTAATGGTATAACTTCTGATAGTTACCACTGGAGTGGCAGTTTGGGGTCATTGTGCAGGAGAGCCTCAGCAGGGGAGCTCTAATACTGAACTAATGCTAATCCCAGCTGTCCTGCATGGGGTCACCTCGCAGCTGTTCAATGCACATGTCTCCACAGTTACCTTTGTGCAATTCTAGAGTTGCACCTTTTGGCTCAGTAATAGAAGATTCCTTGCCAGAAGGTATTTCCTGTTTATGGTTAAAAAAGTTGTGGGATATGGGATTCTGGAATAATTACGATGGTCAAAGTTTGATTTCAGGTCACAAACTTGTTCCACATGATACAGTGTCAGGAGTAACTGAGGTTGGGAGGTGAATAATTCTTTTCCTTCAAGTTTCTATTTTGAAAGTGTTTTGAAACACCAAAATTTTGGGTAGAGTAGTTGCCTTGCAGCTGCTTTGTATATTGGCACAAAGAAACAACTGTTCAGGATTTCTTCAAGTTTTCAGAGTGAGGAAATAAGGTTGTCTGAACCTACAGGTAGGGAATATTTAGTATTGAATGAGTTGGTGTTTGCTTCAGGCACATGACAGCGCAGTGTCCTTGATGCAGAGAAATCAAATGTATTTCAAGGCAGTGCGTGGAGCAGTACAACTTGGTAGAGGATGGAAAGAAAGCTGGGCTGATTGCATTGTCCTCCAACAGCAGCTGGAAATGCCCTGCCTTATTTCACTTTGTTTAGAGTCTTACCAGGAAGGAGCCTACAGAAATGTAGGGAGCCCATTTCAACACACTCTAAACAGCTGGTGAATTTGTGGTTCTGATACAGTTGGAAACAAAGTTTTCCTTGGTGCTACATCCCCACACCCCCTATGTACAGTTGCTTGAGCTGGAGGTGCCTTGAAGGTGATAATTCATCAGAAACCTGTTCGCACAGCCTTGGCATGGAAGCGGCTCTGCAGGCACTGAGTCTGAACTCAGTAACTCTGTAACCTCTCTCAGTTCAGTCTGTTACTGCTCATGGAGAAAAGGGGCAGGTGATGCTGTTAAGCAAGAGGTGTTTACTCTGGACAAACATCGCGGTGTCGCCTGATGTGGTGCTTCCCGAGGAACATGAGGAGCCAGCAGAGCTCTGAAAGCGCTTACAGGAAATGTGGCACCAGTGCCCTGACTTGAGCCTGGCTGAGAAGAGCAGGGGCACAGTCTAAAGCTGGTTCACCTGCTCGGTCACAGTTGTGGTGGTTAAGGTCACAAAGTGTGGGTTGGAGAGGGCACCAAAACATTGAAACTGCTTCTCAGCTTGACTGGGAACACATCTGCTTAGCTGAAGGTCTGTACACTGAATTACAGTAGCTATCAAGTCAAAAGTCTGTTTTAACCCCTATTTTATTGTCAAATCAAGCTATTTAGTGGCAGGTGGGGTTTTCCATGTCCTTAATGGATTTCATTCTGCAGCACTAGGCAGTGACACCTGGGATTTTGTACTTCTTGCTCAGAATAACCCTGAAGATTGTATCAAGATTGCACTATTATTTTTTGTAAAATCTTGATTTTTATCAAGTCTAGAATAGAACACATGTTTCTTATACCTAATGGAAGAAGGTCAGTGACACTTTAAAGGCTTCCTTTAGATTAATTTACTATGGTAAGTTTCCTGCTAGTTTGATAGTTGTGTTTTAAATCAGTTTTACACAGGACATGGTAGTTTTTCTGACCCAGCTTAGCTGTGTGTGTCCTTCACTCCCACAGAGACTCCTGAGGTAACAATTTCTGATGTTCTCAGTTGACAGATCAGTTGAGAATGAACTGTAAATTTATTTCACAAGCCAGCCCAGCAACTTCTTTAGAATTATTAAAGGGAAATTAGAGCTCTGGTATAAGAAGAATGACTTGGAGGAAAGAGAAGCAGCAGCTGAAGTACCTTTTTCACAGTGTATCTACAAACGTAACTGCACCCAGGCTTGCCACATGTGGAAGCTGATGTGGCTGATTTGAGTTCATGAGATGATCTCTGAGCTTGCACCTCACTGGTGAGAGCTTTGCTCCTCAGTGATGGCTGAGAGCCATGAACTTTGGAAGGTGGGCATGGGAGCTGACAGGAGAGATCGTGACATGCCCTGCAACACAACAGCTTTAAATAGGTTTGCAGGAATTCGTAACTCCCAGATATGTTTAAAATCTGAAAATGGTATTTCTTTTTAACCTTGGTGATGTTTGGTGGGCTGAGGGCTTGTATATGCCTTGGGCAAGCAGTTCGTAGGTAAAAGCATTTTGGGTAAGAAAAAGATTGATAGAGGTGAGGGGAAATGGCACAAAGCTGAAAGTGCAGTGTGGATTACAGCAGGTGATCAGGGTCAAGTGTTAGTTCCGAGAAGGTATTTGGTACCTGTGGGGCAGAGGGAGCATCAGTGACGGAGGAGTCCCCTGTGGGACAGAGGCAGCCGACCTTCACGGGGGAAAACTGGCAGGGTGGGTGACCCCTGAGGAAGCCCCTGAGTTACCAAGCTTGGCCCCGGTGCTGTCCTGGCTCCCTGTGGTCCAGCCCTGAACTGGAGGCACTGGTGCCACCCCCGTGCCCTCACAGCCCTGAACTGCAGGCGCTGGTGCCACCCCGTGCCCTCACAGCCCCGAACTGGAGGCACTGGTGCCACCCCTGTGCCCTCACAGCCCTGAACTGGAGTCACTGGTGCCACCCCCGTGCCCTCACAGCCCCGAACTGGAGGCGCTGGTGCCACCCCTGTGCCCTCACAGCCCTGAACTGGAGTCACTGGTGTCACCCCTGTACCCTGCACAGCCCTGAACTGGAGTCACTGGTGTCACCCCTGTACCCTGCACAGCCCTGAACTGGAGGCACTGGTGCCACCCCCGTGCCCTCACAGCCCCGAAGTGGAGGCGCTGGTGCCACCCCCGTGCCCTCACAGCCCCGAAGTGGAGGCGCTGGTGTCACCCCCGTGCCCTCACAGCCCTGAACTGGAGGCAGTGGTGTCACCCCCGTGCCCTCACAGCCCCGAAGTGGAGGCGCTGGTGCCACCCCCGTGCCCTCACAGCCCCGAAGTGGAGGCGCTGGTGTCACCCCCGTGCCCCGCACCCCAATGCCGAGCCCCCGGCTCCGCGCCTCACGGGGAGCCCGTGCGGGACCGGCACCGCCCGCAGCCCCTCCTGTGCCCAGCTGCTCACAGCAGGTGCCAGCGTTAGCAGTCCAGCCCCAGCGGGTAGAACGGGGTCAGAACTTCAGTTAGTTGCGTAAATGAGTAAATTGGAAGTAGCTGGGAGAGGGTTGGAGAGGCCCCTGCGAGGTTCAGCCAGTCTCACCCCGCGGTCAGATCACTGCTTCGGGTCGGGGTGCCATTGCTCCTTAGGCCACAGCGTAGGGAGAGGATGAAGGATGTGCCTGCCACGGATCCAGCGAAACACCCATTACTGGTGCAGGAGAAGGTGTCGACAGAGGGCAGCAGCCGACCTGCAATCGCTGCAGCCTCAGGGAGACCGCTGTGAGTACAGGAATAATCTCATTTCTCTGCCCTGGTCCACAATGAGAGTTTTTTATGTCTTTGATGCTTTGAGCCTGGTTTAAGGTAATATGAGAGGTGAGAATAAGCGTGGATCTTCGAAATACTGCAGCAGGCTAAGAAGCCTGGTGTGTGTGACAGTAGCTTCACTGGAAATGCACCTTTTCCTCCTCATCCTTTGGTCTAATGCTGTTTAGCTAATTTAGATTTAAGACAAGGCTATGTCTTACTGCCAATTAGTGTAAGTATCCATCTCTCAGTAAATATCTGTATGGATTTAACCACAGTTTGATCTGGAGAATTATTCTAGTGGAGTCAAGGGGTTTCAGAGGCTGGTGGCCTCCGTTCTTGTTCATGCCTGTGAGGTTTTCTCTGCTCAGGTGCTGTATTAATGCAGGAATGGGCTGTAATTTTCCTGATGCTCAGTACAGCCTGTCTGATCAGTCATGTGAGAGAGTTGGGAACAGTGATGCTGTTGGTACGTTTGTGCTGGGGCAGGATTCAAGTTCCAAGTTTATTAGTAACATTTTATTGAGGGTTTTATCTGCTGGTGCTGCACTTAATCATTGTGTATGCATTCCTGTTGCATTTTTTGCTTTTGGACAAGGTGCTAGAGCAGGGCATGTGACACCCCCAAACTTTCAGACTGCCGAGGATGTGCTTTTTCCACAGTTTGGAGGTAGTGCTGTGTGAGTGCCATGGAAATGGAGAGCATTCCTGCTAGTCTGTAATCCATTGCTATTTCCTCTTGGACCTTTATAATTTATGACTAGGAGTTGATTTGTTTCGTATTTAATTCACTTGATTTATTGTTCCCATTCTGTGAACAAACCATGCTACACATTCTCCAGAAAACTCTTTTTCCAGGAGCTTGCAGTCCCCTGCCTGTCATCTCTAGATGTCTCTCTTCCCTTAATATAAGAAAATATGAAAAAGGCAAAAGTACCAAAATACTTGGTCTGTGATCTTGTGTCTGTGCAACACTCGTCCATCTTCACCTCCCCAGCTAGATTAGAATGGGATTGGCCCCTTCATTTGTGGGGAAGAAACATGGCAGAACCATTCTTCTTGTCTTCCACTGATGCAAGGTAACTCTGCCTGCAGCTGGACCAGGCTGTAAGCAGGAAGAGGCAAGGATTATATCTGGGAGTAGAGGAAAAGTAGGTGATGGGTGAGGTTAAAAGAAAAGCTGCTGCTGAAGCCCACCTCTGGGCACTGTCCCAGTCTCATTAGCTCCATGGATGGAGCCCAGTTGGTGTTTGGTCCACAGTTCTGTGCCATTTAAAAAAGCAAAGTCCAGGAACATCAATGACAACTTTAGGTTTTTAGTATCTTTACAAATCAGACCTTTAACCATGAGAATGAAAAAAAGGGGAGAAATTAAAGGTTATTTTTTCCTTTTCTCCCTACACCTCTGCAATTCACATGGATGCTTGTCTCCTCACTTGCAGTAACATGCCCAGCTGTATTCTTGTGTAACAGGATCCTCGACACAGAATCCACGGTCTGTGTGGGCTGGTAATTAGCGCTGGCCCTCCTTCAGTCCTTGGGATTCCTTCCTTAGGGCAGTAACATTGGCCCCTCAGTTAAGCATCTGCACTCCTCAAGCCTGAAACCATTTTTACCTCACTGGGGCAGGCTGTGGGTGCTGGAGCTCACTGCACACCTCGCAGTGCTCCTGCTGGGACCCCTGTTTGTTCTGCTCAGGATGGGCTCACGGATCTGCTCCTCTTGGGCAGAAGTCAAAGCCTTTCTTGTTTTCCATGACTGGTGGTGGATTTCTGACTCGGTTCTATTTTCAGTGTAACATTCTAGTCCAGCCCAGGTAGCAGGAGTCGGAGTTTTACGTGAAGCCTTGTGTAGTGTGTGTCACATCAGGTGGAAGATGAGATGTGTGTCGTAGGACCACGGAATTCATCTGCAGGCAGGTGTTTGCTCTGGGAGGGAAGCAGAAATCAGGAGACTATTTTTAGCTCTGAAATACTTTTCTTGAATGACATTCAGTCCTCGCCAGCCTTTGATGAGCAGAGAAATAATCCCTGAAGGGAACAGCCGGAGGTGCCTGGCTCTGTGCTGGGCTGCTGGCAGCTCCCGCTGCGGCTGTGGGAGTGCTGGGACAGCTCCTGGCACAGCAGCCACCTGCAGCCACCACCTAACGCAGGCACTGCGGGAGAGCAAAGTGCCAGAGTGCAGGAATGCATCGGAGCTTGAGCAAAAATGATTCTGAGCTCATTTTCCTGAGAGAGACCTGTCCTGTGGAGCAGGACACGGGGCTGAGAGCCACAAGCCCGTCGCACATCAGGAGTCAGCCCCATGCCCGGGCCAGAGAACCCATCCTGCAAATTGCTGAACTGCAAACCCAGTGCTGGTAGGTGGTGGCTGCAGAAATAGATACGGTGATAGCACATAACGCTCCCTGATAGCTGAAATAAAAAGAATTAAACTGTACAAAAGTGTGCTTTAATTGCTAACTCTCTCCTGTCTGCTTAAATCACTACAAATAAAGGTCTCCTCTTTAGTGATGAGCAGTTCCAGGCAGAACAGACATGATGGGGGAAACATGTTTGGAATAAATACTGATGTGAATGACACTTATAAGCTACAGTGTGGCATATTTATTTCTCTGTAGTTAGCATAATAGCACAGCTTGAAATGAGAAGGGTTCTTTACTTGTGTCTGTGTGTGCGTGCATAAAAATAACAATGGGTTGTTCTGGGCAGAATGCAGATGATTCTGCTGGCTCTGCAATTAGCACTGGTGTTTGGGTGGTGTCAGCTGCTGTGGGAGTGAGGAAGTGGCCCAGGCATGGCTGCGCTTTGGGAAACTTTCCCCTCCTTGTGTCAAACGGGACAAAAATGAGAGCACGAGCGGCTGGCTGGCTCTTCTCCCACCTCAGTGCCCGGCAGTTGTCTGCCCACGGTGGCTCTGCTGTGCTTTTGGGTGCTGCAGATTTCCTACAAAGCCGAAACACCCCGTGCCAGCCTCCCTGGGACACCTGGCAGGGCGACCACAGCCAACAGCCTTAACTGGAGTTGTGGCTGGGGTGAGAGGGGAGGGCAAACTTTCTGATTATCTCATGGGAATTCAGTCCCAGATGTGAGAGTGACTGGGTGAAAGCTTGGCTGTCTCCTGAGGAGCCAGGTGGAGGTAAGGTTGGCTGCTGGAATGTGCAGGTTACCTTCCCTTCTGCTGATGGGAACCTGCCCATAGCCTTGTCCTGCTCTGCTGTGCTGCCAGGCGCCGGTGCTCGGAGCGGGGATGGTGCTGGGGCTCTGCAGGGAGGTGCAGGGTGGTGCTGGCTGTGCCGGGGTCTGGCAGCCCTGCCCCTTCTACTTCCATGGGGCTTGGGGTTTCTCACCCTCTGGGAGTCAGGGCCTGCAGTAATTTTAGAAGCATTGACCAGTTCAGTGAGGGCATCGCACACTGTTGTTGCCATTTCCTCCCCAAGATCTTGGAGCAAGGAGGGAGGGAAAGCTCTGCTGAGGGTCTGTCCCAGCCAGCACAGGAAGAAGGGTCCCTTTGCAAGAGCTTCCAGACAGACCTGGCACGTGAGTGGTTCAGTGGGCATCATCTTTGAGCTGTTGCTTTGAAATAGCAATTTCTCATCTCTTCTGCATACATTTCAATGTAAGAATGTGTGGATATGGACAATCTTGGACCTCTGTGTCCTGCTTCAGCTTTGAGTGAAGGTGTCTGGTGGATTGCACAGCTTCTTGGGGAAGGGAAGACAACAGGGTGGACAGACAAAGGAACTGTCAGAGCCCTCTTTCCTTGAGAAAAGCGGTGAGGCATTTCAAATGAGAAGCCAAGGGGTTCTCAGGTGGGCTGTGAATGCTGAGTACTGTCTCAGGAGCCATCTCACAAGCCTTTTTGTTGAGGGGAATAATTATACTGTGGTAAAAGTATTTACTTGCTAGGTATTTGCCTGCCTTATTGTACTGTATTCTTCCACTGCTGAAATGTAAGATGAAAAACCTGGGAGTAACAAACTTTCTGTTCTAAGCTCACTTGATTGAGTGCTTGGTTCAGAAATACCATAAAAGTGCCAGACCAAAGCTTGAAATATCTCATTACCAGGTGTCAGGCTGCTTATAACTTCCACTCTGGGATTGTTGAAGATTTTTTTTCCTGTTGGTCTTTTAATGAAAATGCCAAAGGGGGAAAAACTATTACAAAAAAATAAAAAATGCTGCTTTGATTGAAAATAAAAATGCTGAGGCAGCAGCAACTTTCAGTAGTGCTTGCTCTGTTGCGTGGCCCTGACATAGATTATTTCCCAGGCCCAGGGGGTGTTGTGAGGGTCTGGAATGGACACAGTCCTGCTGGCTTTCGGTGTACTGGGAGGTATTGCAGGGCTGAGAGATGAGCAGGGAGTTAATGTCGGCAGAGCGAGCTGACAATGTGGCAGCGAGGCAAAAACTCTGATGCTGAGGTTACAGCTTGGCTAAAGTCAGACAGGTGTTCTCTGAAGAGCATGGGCAGCACGACCAGCTGAGGGGACCTGGTTGGATCTTCTGTGGCTGCTGGTGACCTGTGACAACATGGGGATGCTGTTTTCCTGCTCGTGCCTTCTCTTACAGCACTTTCTGCTCTGCTAGCCTCGGGTGCCAGTGCAGTGAGAGATGAGAGGGAGCTCCTGGCACTGCCAGGCTCTGTGGAACGGGTACAGAAGCAGTGAGGCTGCTGTGGACTGTGAGAGGTGGCTGAGGAAGCAGCTGAGGATGGGTGGTGTGAAGCATGAACACACAGCAGCGCTGCTGGGAAGAAGATGTGGGCAAGGCTAACCCAGAGTGCTGCTGGAGAGGTGGGGAGGGCATCTCTGTCTGAAAGGAGGAGGAAGGTGCTCAGTCAGAGTTGGAGATTCGTGTGGCACCTTCATAAACCTGGAGTGGGGAGAACGATGCTGTGGAAGGATAGTCTTGGCTAGGTCCAGTTCCTACAGACTTTGGGTGGCATCAGTGTCTTTAGTCCTGGGCTTCAGCAGTGCTTCCCTGCTGCCTGGGCATTTTTCCAGTGGGGTGGAGGATCTCCATTTCAAGCTGGAGAACGTGCTGTCAAGGATGGAGGTGTCACAGCTTGTACGCCAGCACTGGAACATGCTGGCTGCCGGGAGCCTGTGATCCCCTTGCTGTCTGCCAGGAGCGGTGCCCCGGCACAGGAAGGTCCCTCCTGCCTGGGACACACAAGCAGAGCTGCTTGAGGACACCAGGGAACCACCTGGGGCGGCCACGGTGCCCCAGAGCAGCCCGCACTTGTGCGGGGTCTCTGTGGTGCTCCCCAAGGTTGGACAGATTGCTCCTTTGGGCCTGCCAGAGGCTGCAATCCCCTCCTTTTAGGAATGCTGGCACTTTCCACAGCAGGGAAAGGGAAACTTGGAGACGTGGCAAACAATTTGCAACAGTTAAAGCTACACGAAAAGCATCTTGCATGGAAAATCAGACAGAGCAGGAAAAACAGCCCTTACCATCAATATAACACAGCTGAAATCTCTTTCTTGGAGATAATCATCTCTGACTCCAGCAGTAAAAATAAAGGACAGAAACTGGAAGAAGCCAGAAAACACAGTCATGGGAGTGAATCTCAGTGAAATGAAAATTAAAAACACAATGAAAAGCATAGAATTGCCTTGAGTAAAAACAGCCGCGTGCCCAGAAGAACACCCGGGATGATTGGGAAGCACATGGGGCTGTGGGGAGCGGGCTGAGCGTGGGGCTGCAGCAGGGCTGGGGCCGTGCCAGTGCTCAGCTGGGGGGCACAGGGGGAAAGCAAAGGGCTGCTCTTGCCCAGGCCTGAGAAAGATGGAGATTTCAGGTTTCCCTTGCAGTCTAGGAGACGTTCAGGTCCTTGCCTTTAGCACCCAGTCTGAAGCATAAAGCAATTTATGGTTTGCCTGAAGGACAAGGGCTGATCCTGGCTCCTGCCTGGGGATGCTCATCCCTGAGCTGCCGCCTTTTGCTGGGCAGCTCGTGCTGAGCTGCCCTTCCTCAGCACATCTCCCCGTGTTTAAGGGCTGTGCAAGCCAGTCCCCACCCCCAGCTCGAACAATGGAGGGGAAGATTTCTGCTGGCACAGCTCCAACCCCAGCAGGCTCTGCTGGCTCCGAGAGGCAGTGCTGCCAGCTGGACTGATTTAAGAGCAGCCCGTGGACGTCGTTATTGTCCCTGCTATGTGGGAGCACGGACTTATGCAAATCAGAGCCACAAAACTGGGCTCTTTATGCTGTTTCCTACTTCATTTAAAAATAGGTATCACTTTTTAAGTGCTACAGGAGATGCACAGCCTTTTATCAAAGGATGTCAGCGTATGGTGTGAATATGTATGTCTTTTGACTATTTCAGGCTGACCTTGATGTGTTTGTTATGCTAAGTGTCATAAAAATCAAACTGCTAAATTAACTAGCTGCTATTTCCACAACACCAAGGAAGCACCTGGGGCCCTTTTGCTCCCTGTAGACAATGGCTGAGGGAGGCTTATGCAACTCCTGCTCTGCTGGTGGCTGCTCTCCTCCAGAGCTGGCATGGTATTTTTAGATGCAAAGGAGAAGTGTCTCCTAACTATATGCTAATCACATTTTCAAAGCTTCAGCTGATATTAAAATGATTCAGCCGTGTCCTGAATTCACATACTTTTGTTTGTTGCCTTTTGTATGCTCTGTGTAGCTTTTCATACGACTGTGCCTATTTTCAACCAAAATCATGGTTTGCGAGCTGCTGTATGACAAAGGATGTTTTTATCCTTTTTTTGAAGATCTTTTGAGTTATCCTTAGCCCCAGCTATCTGAAATACAGACTCATGCATATATATTCTCTCTGCAGGCAAAGAACAGAGGCAGGAATAGACTTTACAGCTGTGATTCTCAAATTTTATTAAAGGGCTGCCTGACCTTCAGGGGAAAAGAAAGTATTTGAGAACCATCATATCTGATGCTGCCACCCTGAT
This sequence comes from Callaeas wilsoni, assembly GCA_013398955.1. Classification (NCBI taxonomy): domain Eukaryota; kingdom Metazoa; phylum Chordata; class Aves; order Passeriformes; family Callaeidae; genus Callaeas; species Callaeas wilsoni. The sequence goes on along the minus strand of VWPU01001247.1, from coordinate 178,200 downwards.
GTTCATTTATGGCCAAATAACTTCTTGATAGGATTTTTTTATTAGTTTTTCTTGCCCTTTTGTTTGCTCTCTTGTCTGATGGGAATGTGCTCAATAAATGTGTTTGTCTGTGTCTCCCGTGGCACCCTTGGGCCCATGCTGAACACGGGTCTGCAGCCCTTGTGGCCTCTGCCCCGTCAGTCTGATGCGGTGTCTGCCAAGCAGAGGAAAAAAGTCACTTTACTGCAGATAGTCTGGTGAAATTAGTCCTTTTCTTAGCAAAAAGTGCCGCACTCTCAGCCCAGGACATTGTCTGGTGCTCAGGAAGTGTCCTGAAATTCAGTCCAGCGCACAATAAGGTCACCAAGTACTGATCCAAACAGGGAACACAACAAGAGAGTGCCACAGCTTTTCCTGGTGAGGACTGCAGCTCAGAGCAGGGTCCTTGTTGATGGGGTCATTGGGAATGGAGGGGAGGTGATGGGACGACCCAGCTGGGCTTTGCTGGTTCTTCCAGGCTCAGCTGGGGGGGCAGAGGAGAGCCATGAGCTGGGGGCAGCTCTCCACAGAGGGAGGTGATGCTTCGAGGTGGGATGGTGCTTCCAAAACCAGGCCTTTCTGTGGCCAAGCAGCACGTGGATTTGCTGTTCCCTCTGGGCCCCTCTCCCAGGGATTTTAGGGATCTTTGCCCTTCCCAGGCCGCTCTCCTGGTGCCGTGTCCGGCCTGTAGGCTCAGATGGGCCACGCATGTCTGGAGGACCAGACGGCTCCCGAGGAGTAGAGGCTGATGGCCCAGCACAGCCCCTCAAGCTTTAAGGGGCTGCAGGCAGGACCCCAGCCCTGGCCAGCTGGAGCTCCTGCGTTCCCTCTGTCCCAGCTCCAGCTGTGTGTAACTGGGAGCTGCTGGAGGATCTGTGCTGTGCCCCCTCTCTTCCCTGCGCTGCCCTCCTTCCCCTCCTCCTCTTTTAATCCCTGTCTTGCTTGGATTCAACTTTTTTATCCTGTTCTTCAAGGACCAACGCAGAACACTTCCAACAGCTCAGGAAGCTGCCCAGATTTGCGTTTAGCATATTTAAATATTTAACATATTTAGGGTTGAATTAAAGCAAAGGGAGACAAAATTGGGAACAGACTGAAGAATGAGTGTGTGTGTGCATGTATGGAGGAATAAAGGCAATGCATGCAGATACACAGGGAAAATAAAACATGGGAAAGGAGACAGACAGAGCCTGGTCCTTCTTTGTTGTTGTATCAAGCACACTGTGACTAATGGCGATAATTTCCCATACCCCCCCCCGTACCATAATAGACCAAAAAAACCTAATTGTCATCTGCCACCCACTGTTTGTAAAGCAGCTTCTCTTAAATAGTTCTTATATATTGAGTTCAGCTGTCAAAAGGAGCAGCTTTTTTTCATGGCCTGCAGAATGCATTTCAGTATGAACACAGCTCGATGCAAAGGTCACCCCATCAAAAATGTTTCCCTCTGTAGTGAATATAATGGCAAACCCCAGCATTTTGCAGTCTATTCTCACCATTTTACTTGATATTTCTTAAATGTTAGACGGCTGGAGATTTAATTCCCTTTGATGGGCAGAATTTGAGGGAGAATGTTTTGTAGTATATTTTGGGTTTCCCCCTCCTCTCTGCCATGCTGCAGTATGGGCTCTTTAATAGCTACTTATGACAGGTAGTATGAGCCATAAAAAGAGCAAGAGACAGAGGAAAATTGCCTATTGTTTTTCAGATTGGCTGTTGTTCCTTAGGATATTAGTATGTGTTCCTGTGTGTGCCAGTGTTTTAATGGTAGTTTGGATTCTGGATGCTGAAATTACTCTACCTGACAGGGTTTCCATTTACTTGACGTGTTCCAAAATGAAAAGACTTTGGGACACAGCCTACAGTGTGGGGGAGACCACACCAGTAAATATCACTGGAGGCAGTAGGCAGGGGTCACACAGCAGTGAGAGGGAGGGTTTCTGCTTACATTCCCCCAGGAGCTGGGGTAAGGCAGATGAAAGTTATAACTGCTGGGGTGCCTGCTCTGTGTGTGTACTCTTCCACATAACCTGGCAGGGAAAAATAAGATGTGGTCAGCCTGTCTTCTGCTGGACATCTGAAAGTGGGTGTTACATCTTCAAGGATATAACTTGCGTGTTTCTCCCTCATTTTTACAAAAACATTGCTATGTTGTTGAGTTGTGGAGGGGAAGATTGGAGAAGGTTTTATTTGCCCCTAGAGGAAATGTTTTCTGCTGTTGTGCTGCCTGGATTAACACGTGGTGACTCTGGCCCAAGGGACTGTGTGTAGACCATGAAAACAGTGCTCTACATCAGCTCCCACCAAATACGTGTCAAGTGATCTCCCTGTAATGGCAAAAGGAAGCTCAGGATAGTTGAGAATGTAACCTCAGCTGTTCTCCTTCCCCTAGATGAAGGAACCTGGCTTTCAAACAGACATTTCTTATAATTTTATCTGTAACTGGATTGTGTGCGCTGATCGAGGCTTCACTCTGCTTAAGGGCAGAGAGACCTTAAAGAAAAAAAATGCAAGTACAAATGGTGCTACACTTGAGATTTAAGACCTGCCATTAAAGGAGAAGTTCACATGGTGACAGAGCTGTTGATCAGGTGGCCCTGGAAGCCTCATCCGTGGTGGTAGGTCACTGTCCACAGACAGGAGGTTGTTCTGCCTTGAGGAGAGATGAGTGTGCCAGTCTGCAGCAGGAAGCAGGGTTTGCCTCAGTGAAGGTGGTGTAGTGTCACAGTGTTGTCCTGGTGTGGTGATATGGGCAGACCAGGGCATAACAACAGTCTGGAGATCTTGAACTTCAGCCTTCAGCAGGGGCCTGGATGCAGGCTGAGCCTGGAGCATCTGAATCATTAAGCCCAGGCTTTACTGTTTGATCTGTTAGTGAATAGTACTAATGGATGGAAATCCTGTTGGAACAGCTTCTGAGACAGCAGGGTCGGCTGGGATAATGCCAACAACACCTTATCTGCAGGACATTCTGCCCAATACACCCTGAACAAATCCTCTGGTGGTACAGGTGTTGCTTTTTCTCAGCCAAGCATCAGGACTGAAAACTTCACATCTCTCCAGGCCTTATTCTTCTTGTAAATGTTAGATTTCCTTTTTTTAAAGGGCAACTGTACCACATGTAAAAAATCTTAGCTACAAGTGTGCTTTGAATGAGCAGAACCAGCTTTGTTCTGTTGTACTGGCAAAAATGTCTTGACAGGGACAGGCATCGAAGTCCTGGGCTGACTAAACTGGCCTGGAATTAGGCAGAGGATGCTTTGCAAGGATATTCCAGCTGGGGAAAACTATACAGTTGAGTCTCTTCTTGCTTCTATGCCACTGTGCAGTCCAGAGAGCTCCTTTGTTTCAAGTTGTGTTGTTCATGGCTGAATGACAGGGTGAAGAGTCCTTACGTGGTCTCTGGGCCCCCATGCAGGTGACAGTGCCACGAGGTGGCAGTGGCCACCAAATAATGTCTGGCCAGAAGCAGGCTGTCCAGGCAGTGCATTTGTTGAGCTCTTTGCTCTCTGATTTAGGAGTGGGAGAACAATTCAGCCCCTAAATATCAGCTGAAGCACTGCTCTACCTTATACTTGTCCTTTGACTTTCAAGTAGAGCCAAATGTCAAATTCTCCATTCCCGTGTTTTTTGAGGACCTCATCAAAGTCAGGGTGAGAGGAGACCAAATTCTTGATGACCTGTGCATTGCTCTACTGTGTGCACCCTTCAGAGCCTTGCTGTCCCAAGAGGGCTCGCTCCTGCTCGGGCTGCACATTTCCTGAAGGATTATTTTGGGTGTTTAATGTAATGGTGCTGCTGTCCTTTTTCCAAGGTATTCCATTTCTGGCTGACATTTTTCTCTCCTGTTCCTGGGCTGCCTGGGATGGACAGTGGGAATTGCAGTACAAATAAAAGCTACAGCACTTGAGCGATGGTGGCTCCACTGCCTTCTCACAGGTCTCTGTGTCTGAAGGGGCAGAGAAGTTTTCCTGCAGTTTGCTGGGACAGACTTTTAGAGTAATAGAATCTTTTAGGCTGGACAGAATCTTTAAGACGATTGAGTCCAACCATTAACCCAGCACTATCAAGCCCACCACTAAACCAGATCTCCTACACATCTTTTAAATAACTCCAGCGATGGTGACTCCACCATTTTTGTGGGCATCCTGTTTGCTTGACAACTCTTTCAGTGATGAGATTTTTCCTAAGGTCCAACTTAAACCTCCCTTTGCACAACTTGATAGAGACATCTTTACCATGCAGTTGGTATTTTTTGCCATCTTTGGTGCAACCAGTGTAAAGCAAGAACCACTCTCTCTAAGGACAATACTGAGAAAGACAGGATGGCTTTTGCATTCTGCAGTCAAGTTGTTGAATAATCTAAAGGCAGGCCAGGAGGGTGGAAAGAAGGCAGGAATCACCTCTATTCTATTTTTCTGCTGATAAATCAAGCACAACAGCACTGTGACATTTTAGGTAGAGGGTTGCACATGGGTTAAATAAGTTGCCTACCTGTAATGGGAGCCTCACTTTCCAACAAGGGACTCTGTTGCTGTGGCATCATAGAGGCTGGTAGCTTCTGTGTACCAGGGATTTCTGTGGGCAAATGCCCCATTTCATGTTCCTCTCTGTCAAATGGATTTTGCTTCACCCAGCAGGGGTGATGTGAGGATATGTTTGTTGATGTTCTTGGGGTCCTCATTTATTTTTGGGAGAGCGCCATGAAAGACTTGAATGGCAAATTCTTCCTGTCAGAGCATACCCGTAATTAAACCAGTCTGTTTATCTGTGACAGACAGGCTTATTATTGTTTTTTCTAACCTTGATCTAACAAATTGTGCAATGTGGTCTGCCACACATCTGCTGCTCTGTGCCTGCTGGGGAGGGTGGACACCTGGTGTCAGTGGAGGAAGAGTAATGGAGTGGAAACAGTGGCCTCACTGGGAATTTCCTTTGAAGGTAAAAGCCCTGCATGGCTATTTGTGAAATGCTGCAGCACGGGTAGGTTTGTTGTCAAGCAAGAGACACTGTAAAAGCAAATAACTGAAAATTGGCCAAGTGCTGGATGAGGATCTGTGAGTTGTGACAGGTGAGCTCATCTGGCAGCAGCCCCGGCTGTGTCACACGCTGGTGGCTGCTCGTCAGAGACACATCTGTGCAGGGTACCTGATGCACGTGTTGCTGCTCCTCGGTGCAAGATGCGGCTGCGTCCGTCACATTGTCTTGTGGGCCAGACAGGAAAATGACACGTCACCATGTGCAAGGACCATGGCTGGTTCTGCCCTCCTGAAGCTGAGGGGAGAGAGGGGAATGTCCTCTTGTGGACAGAGTTGGGTAGGAAGGGGGAGCAACTGGTTGGAAGAAGGGTGGATGTCAGAGCGCTGCATCTGCCAGCGTGGATGCCTGAGCCTTTGCAAAATATAAATCATGGAAAATGTGTGTGCTTTTCTCATTGTGTCAGAGTCAGAAAGCCCTGACCCAGCTGGAGGAAAATAACAATTTGAACAGAGATGTCATCAAGCAAGATGTTCCAGCTCGTTAGAAAACAACTTACGGTATGCTTGAAAGGTGCCTGCAATGCATAAAAAGAAATGGCTCACTCTTGCACTGGAAAATCTAAAGCAGAATAGGCAGATATGACCTCATCTCTTCATGCTGGAAAATTACTGCTTCTTAACTTGATGTTCTTGCCATCTTAAAGCGGTTACTGGGAGGTCAGTGATGTAGGAGCAAGTGTAAATGTGGCTCAGTTGCTTATCTAGTAGGAGCAGTCTCTTGGTTGTAAGTATGTGTAATGAATGGAAAAACAATTGAACAAGCAATATTGTTCCCCTTTTTTACTGGCTGTTCCAGGTATCTAGAAAGCTTGGAACGGAAGAATTTGAAGTGAACTGTGCTGCCTGACCCTTGCATTGAAGGCAACTATGGTCTTGCTATTCAGAGTACAAACTTCCGCTCTGCCCCAGCAGTCCGCTTGGGAAGCACGGTCCCAGTGACAGACACGGCCACAGTGTTTAGGGAAATGAGCCAGTTCCACGATGCAGGCACAGTGCACATATTGGGGATGGTCTCAGGGGTCTAGGAACAGACAGCACAGATGGTTGTATCTGTCTGTCCTCCCCTTGTGCCAGTGCAGAGTACCAGGCTTTTGCTTTGACTGCAGAGCTGGGGCAGACCTGCAGGTGTGCTCTGCTCAGGCTGTGTGCTGCTGGCAGGGGACATCACCTCTCTGTGGTGGGCTGTCATGTTGGAGGGCCTTTGGCTGGAATATGGCCTTTGGGAGATGACCCCTTTATGAGGAAAGACAGCAAAGCCCAGCATCTCTGGGGCCACTGCCATTTCCAGAGAAGGCACCTACTGAGAGAGAACGTCCTAAGGAAAGGAGAGAGTGGTGGCATGGCTGTAGGGATCTGCAATCTGTCATGTGCATCACTCATTAGTGCTTGAATATACCTTTTTATCCAGCATATTCCATAGTTCTAAAAAAATTAAACAGGATCTGTCTCTGAGTCTAAGAGCTCAGGAGCTCTGAGCCTGGAGGTCCCCAGGTTCCCGCTGGCTCTACCAGGGGAGTGAGAGCTAAGCCCTGGCTAGGGAAGACACTCCTTGGCTTCAGGCCGTTGTTTCACAGCAGGACCCAGGTGACCCAAAGGCCCTCAGCCCTGAGTCAGGCCGTGTGGGATGGGACCACTGCAACATGTCTGTTTGGCACACTTGGATGTGTAGGGATAGGTGAAGCAGACCAAAGTATATCACCCAACAGGGACATACTTCCCAGTCTGCCACTTCCCCAGGGAAGCTATGGTTTAATTGCTCTCAGTGCAGGGAAATAAGCTTTTATTTCAAAGCTGGGTTTCTTTGACTTCAGTTTCTGCCCATCAGTTTCTGCCCTATTTGCTGAGGCTCACTCTTGGCTCTTCCCTGTGCAAGTACTGGTGAGTATCAGTTGAGTTGTGCCTTTGTTTTATTCAGACACATTAAATTCCTTATGTCTGTCTCTGCAGGAATTGTTCGCCAGGCCCTGGTTTTCTTTCAACTCTCATTTAAACTCATTTCCATGTCTTCCTACTCTCTGGAAGCTGACTCTCTGTCCTGGACACAGTTCTCAGTAGTTAGGTCTACATACAAAGTTAAGGTCTCTTTCATGCTGCCTGGCTCTTCAGCCATGCAAGAATGGCAGCAGCATTGCAGAGACCATTACTTTCTTCTCTGAATCTTTGTTTGTTCTCTTGTAAACAAAACATTGTCTTTTTGGATCCCAAATCTACAGCCTTGCCTTGTATTGTGCAGAGGTAATCCAAAGATGCCTGTGCTCACCTCTGCAGACAGCACAGAGGTCTGGTTGGGAGCTGGGGTTACACGGATCTTGTGAGTATTGGCACAGCCTGCCAGGTTGCTCTTTTCTACCAGGTCTGTTGTATGTGTGCTCCTGGCACTCATGGAAATGAGAAATTTCTCCCTATAGCCTCCATTTCACAACAATTTGCTTTGCAACTTAATTGGTGTTTGTCAACATTAGAAAATTTCCAGCTAGAAAATGTCTTCAGGCTTGGTGATGTTTCAGCAAAGTGGGGAAACAGGAACTGCTCTCTTTCCTTTTGTTGGGGTTTTGCTGCCTGTCAAGGGAAAGGTGGGGATGGGAATGTGCCTGATGCCCACCATGGAGGCACGAGGGTGCTGCTGGGATGGCTTGGTTTGGGTGTATGAGGTTTTATAGGCAGTCGCAGAGAAGAGGTACAGAATGTGCTTCAAAGCAAACATCTGCTGTGGGCAGGCTCTGCTGTGGTCCAGGGGAGCCACCTGTGGTTCTGATGAATAATTTTCCTTTGCTATGAACTCTCTTTTATTTGGCAACTTACAGCAAGAAATGGTGAGCCTCTTGAGAACTCTCAGAAGGTGGGTAGCATGGCCAGGAGATGATGTTTAAGTAAAGGTTAAATTAATGTGTCTGCCCCCTGTGCAGTATAATCCACATGAGCAAAATCTAGGGGGACTGGAGAAGGCCAGGTATCTCCTGCAAGACCCAGTTTGCAGATCAGAATAGTAAATGTCTGAAGGAATCAAACAGAGCTGGAATGAAATGTAGGTCTTGTTCTTCCCACCTGTTCTACATCTTTACTGTCTGCAGTGTCTGAGTCTCACCAAAGCTGCTGGGATTTCAATGCAGTTCTTGGCCATATGCATAGCTTCTAACTTCTCAGATTTAGGAGCGACTTGTGAGATTTAGGAGGGAATGTGAGAACTTTCAGCAGAAGAAAAAAAGTACATAAACCCAAACCAGAAGGCAGGGTATCTTTTTTTTTTACATAGCTTATACTTTCCTGTTTAAATGCAAATATTTGTCCTTGAGACCCTGCTTGAGAACAAATAAAGTGATTGCTCCTCGTGGCTATGCTGATTTTCTCATTTGAGTCTCCTGCTATAATGGCAGCCAGATTAAAAAAAAAAAAAAGAATGGCAGACGATTGGGCGGAGATGGGATGTTAAATGTTGCGGAGAGCATGGAAACCCTGTGTCAGCCCAGAACTTGTAAAGGGAAAACCATCTCTTGGCAGAGACAGCTTAATAGGCTTGTAAAGTCTGGCACCATCAAAACCACGATTTGGGTTTTATCAAAGCATGGCAGTGGAGCCTTGAGAAATGACAGCTGTATTATCTGTCTTCAGATCATTCTGAGAGCAACATCAGGAACAGGCTGGAAACAGTTCAGGAAATCATCTTGTACTGAGAGTTTGCTGGGGGCAGAAATGTATAGGGAAAATTGAAACGAAAGAATTAATAACAGTATCAATAACCTTCCTACCACAGCTATCAGACGTGACATGAAAATGACTTGAAAGTTGTCATCTACTGTGTATTTTATTCCCATCAGGAAGATTTGAGGGATGAGAGGAGAATCCAAACAAGGCAATTAGAAGACTGGAGCGTGTTGAGGAAGGAAGAAATGACTAGTGTGGAGAACTTTTCAATGCAATTTTCCCTGCCAGACACAGAGGCTGGGCCAGGTTCTGATATAGGGGAGCAAACATTGGAGTGAGCAGATTTACAGAGTGGCAGCAGCGACTGCAGCGTCAGCGGGTGTGCACAAGGGTGGTCTGTTCGAGATGCTGATTGTTGCAGCAGAAGATATAATGCAGCTCTTCCTAGAAGTGGATCCTAGAGGCTGAAGATCTAGCTAGAGTTTCTCACTCACCACCAAAATGATTTAAAATCACTGGAGCCATTGCCAAGATTTCCAGTACTTTTTCTGGGCTGTGGACCAATCCTGCTTAGTGCAGTCCAGTTTGTATGAGTGTAGGGGATGGTAAAATGTCCTACTTTTTTTCTATCACTGTATGTTGACTCTGAGCCATTTGTACTCGTTCTTTTGCTCCAGGATGCCTTGACTCCCAGACAGGAGTTCAGTGTACTTGTCTTGAGCTTTGGGACACTGGACCCAAAACAGAATTGTCCATAGCTACTGGAAAAGAGAGCCCAGCACGTAGGTTAAACCACTTATAAATGATGGCATAACGGAGGCAGCCAAGCTCTATTTCTGCAAGTGACATAGTCACCTAAGAAATGAAACCGCACTGGAAACGCTCCCCTTCCTGTGGTCCAAATGCTTTTCAGACATTACCTAAGCCATGAGGCTGTGATGGGACAGACTACTGTGATCCCATTTGCCAGTTCCAGGTCATTAATGTGCAGAGGAGAAGGGATTCAATTTTCAGACTTTCTCAAAAACAGCAAGTTCCTACTGTAGTTTATCTTCAAATATAACCTGTAAATCATCCAGAATTGATGTTGTTTTCTGACCTATATTTTGGTATATTTTTGCCACATAGCTGGCCAAACGTGTGGTGTTTCCAAGAGAAAGGGGAAGAAGTGAAGCTTGCAGTCTCCATTTTCTGAGTTAGCAATTGTATGTCTGAGAGGAGCTGGTGAAGAAGAGAAACAACTTGCAAGAATGATGGTGAATGCCAGGGCACAGGCTCAGTTGCACAGGGCTGAGAATAAAACAGTCTTTATATACAAAAGAGAAAAAATTATAGCTTGCTTGTCACTTCAGGAAGCTGGTCATTACTTTCTTCTTTGTTCCCAGAGCAGTCTCTCTAAAATTGATTGGTTATTCCTTAGTAATGGAGACAGATAAGAGGTTTATGCTATCAGACAGAGCACAGGCACTGAGCTGAAGAGCAGGTCCTGTCTCTGCTGCAGGAGACGGGCTGAGAGCTGCCAAGAGCTGGAAGTCAGTGGAGAAGCAGGGAAGCAGTTTGACAGCTGGGGGGAGGCTGGACACCTGTCTGCAGCTCAGCACCTTGGGCTCTTCAGCCCCAGCCCTGGTCCTTTGATGTGCTGGTGCTCGGAGCTCTGATGTGCACAGACGTCCCTGAAGCTGAAGGACGTTTGTGCAGCTGTGGAGCTGGAGTTGCTCGTAGGGAGAATGTGCTGTTCTAAAGCAGAACAGGGCTTTCTCCATGTCTATTCCTGTTCCTATAAGCCTGGCACAGAGGAGAAAATGCCTTTGCAAGGGAAAGTACTCAGTGTATTCACTGGTCACAGTGTTTGGCGGGCTTATTTGCCAAAGTAATCCATGCATGCTCAGAGTAAGAAAAGACTGCTGCGGCACTGAGTCTGTGATTCTAGGTCCTTTCTCCCTTTGAACATTTGCTTTTCTTCTGCAATCTGTAGTTGGTTGGGACTTATTCAAAGGTGGCTTCAAAAGATCAAAGACAGAAGCAGTCTTTACAGCATTCATGCCTCTGCCATTCAGTTCATGCAGATATTAATGAGATGTGTTTTTTATGGCCTGACATTCATGTCTTTCTGTTCACCCAAATGAGACTGTTCTGCTGTCCCTCTTGTTTTAATAAGCAACAGAGTCTCCAAGATCAAGTTCTAAAAAGATATTTTTCCACTTAAGGATTATCAGGAGCAAAACTAGGAATGATAATTTTAAAAGGCATAAACCACCAGGATCTTCTGTCTGATGCCTTCAAAGCAGTGCATCCTCCTCTGCTTCGCCTACTCAGAATTATCACAGGTTTCAGGCTAACACATAAATTTCTTGCCCTTTTATCTCTCTAATTGTTTTCACAAGTTCATTAATGATTTTGCAAAAACTGTAGTGAAACTAAATGACATGCTCATAAACCTTTAAAGGAGAATATACCCGTCTGGTGATGGGAAAAGTCTCATTAGTCTTTTCAAATCGCTCCCAGCAGGTTTTTGTGCAGATTCAAACTTGTTAGGTGCATAAATATGCTTCTCTAATTCAATCGGCTGTGCTGATTGTGTGACAATTGAAGTTTGCTCTGCTTTTAAGTAGCCACCAAAATCACCTTTCTAAGGCAGATGTTTTGAGAGACAGAAGTGTTCTGAAATCTGAGGGGTTTTTTAAAAATCTGTGGAAGTTCTTGAGCCACTGATGTCACCTATGCCTTGCTTCCAAGAAAATCCTGTGCTAGCTTTTTGGAAGAATACTGGGTTTCTCACTGAGCTTGGAATATTGAGGTGATGATAAAGTGTCTGCAAGATATCTTCAGGGCTGAAGATGGTGTGGGATGTTTGCTGGAACAAGGACTGAATGATGTGGTATTAATCACCAAGTGATAAGTGAGATCCTTCGTGGTCTGTGCAGGTGATATGTTCTGACAGGTGAGGCAGAGCGGGGAGAAGACCAGGCTGTGAACGAAGGCAGCTGCAGCATCTGCGGGGAAATGAGCAGAGTGTCCCATGGGACACAGCCCAAAGCTCAGCGAGCAGGGCTGTGGTCACGCCTGACCCCACCGAGGAGATGGGAGAAATTAAAGGTCTTTCTCAGAGGGGTTCTTCAGCAGTGCTTTGAGCATCGTCAGTGGTGGGAGGGAGAGCCTGATGTAGCAGAGTTGCAGCACAACAGGACGAGGGGGCAAGGGTGGAAGGCTGGCCTCGGCCAAGGGGCAGGAGCAGAAGGAGAGGGGCAGTTTGGGTGCAGATGAGCCGAGGGCAGCCAGGGCCAGAAGGCTCAGTGCTCCTGCAAAGCACTGGGGACACCCTGAACTCCTGCAGCAGCACATTCCCAACCTCCCTCAACTCAAATCTGTTCTTTCTGGGCTGAGATAAAGAATGAAAATGATTTTCAAGTCTTGAGAGTGCTTTCCTTTGAGCTCATTTAGATGAGGATATTTCTACCACACAAACCTTAATTGAAGTATTTGATTTCACTTTTGTATGTGGAGTTAATTTATGTGACACGACTAAAATACATGTTATTTATACAATAGGAACTTAGAACTGGAGTAGATGATTAAAACAACTGAAGAGCTTCTTTTGAAAATTTAACTTTGTTAAAAGCATAATGATCCTTTGACAAGATATTCTAGTTGAGCGTTTTTGAAAGTTAAATATAAGGATGCATTTTAGATAAGTATATTACCATGCAAGCTCTATTTTATGCCTGACACTAGAGGTCTCAAAACAATTTTGGTTGGTGTAGGCAGAGGATACTGATACAGATTTTGGGCCTTATTGCTCACAGTTGCTTGAACGAAGTTGAACTGTCTGATAGTGTTACTTCAAAGGGGTGAAAACCCCTCTGGCTGTGTTCCTTGTGTGTTGTGCTGTCACCTCTCCACGTAAAGCTGCTCAGCACCACCCTGGCATTCTCACATCAGAAGGTGAGTAGACCACGGTGACAAAGAGGAAAACAAACCTCTTTCCCCAAGGAAGCAAAACAGACACATCCAAATTCAGAACTAGAAACCAAAATGCACTGAGTCAGGTTTGCACCACTACCAGTGACAGAGTGCTCAGCACGTAGCTGATAAATCCGTTTTCAGTATCAGGGAGCACAGCTGTTATTGTACCTGTGTCTCTTGGAAAGGGGATTCAGCTGTAGCTCTGTTTTAAAGGCCTCACTTTGTCCGAGACTGTGCTGGAGTTGTAAAGGCTGTTTTTGGTGGCTCTAACTGGCAGCTGCTGTCACCTGCACTCTCGCACAGCGCTCTGTGGATCACGGGGAAGTGCAGCCAGCAGCCCGGGCTAGCCCAGAAAAAGAGACACATCTTCTCATGTTTAACCTCGACCTGCTGCAAAAAGCAAAGCCTTTCCTGGGGTTAATTGCTCGGCTGGAATGTTTTGGGCTGGATGCTGCATGTGCAGGGCTGTCCTGGCCATGATGAGCTGAGCAGGTGGGGCTGTAGGTGCCCTGCAACCTGAGCGTGTCTCGGCATCTTCTGCAGCGTGGTGGGCAGGAGGGCTGGGCTGGCTGCTCTCGGAACACAGCCGGGGTTCCCCTGCTCTCCAGGGCCCGCTGTGCTGCTGTCACCGCCTGTCCTGTTGTCACCACCTGTCCTGTTGTCACCACCTGTCCTACTGTCACTGCCTGTGCTGATGTCACCACCTGTGCTGCTGTCACCGCCTGTCCTGATGTCACCTCCTGTGCTTCTGTCACCACCTATCCTGATGTCACTGCCTGTCCTGATGTCACTGCCTGTCCTACTGTCACCACCTGTCCTACTGTCACCGCCTGTGCTGATGTCACCGCCTGTCCTGCTGTCACCTCCTGTGCTTCTGTCACCACCTGTCCTGCTGTCACTGCCTGTCCTGCTGTCACCACCTGTGCTGCTGTCCCCGCCCGTGCTGCTCCCCACAGCTGCCCCGAGAGGCTCAGAGAGCTGCGGCCGTGCTCAGCCCCGCGCGTCCCGGCTCAGTTTTATCAGCGGGGTGGTTTCTCATTGTGTTCTGACTCTCTGGAATTTGAGTAGGAACTCAGTGCTTCTCAGAAAGGGAGATCACAGGGAAGTACTGCTTTCTGCAAGTCTCTCAAACCGGATTTTGCTGGGGACTGTATGAAATTGCAGAAACAGGATTCAAAGATTTCATTTTAAAATATGTTTGGCAAATCTGCTTGATTCTGCAATAGAGCATTCAGGATAGTCAATGACACTCCTCAAAGCTGGTTGGTGTTGTTTGTTTGTTTGCGAAAATGTTGAAGTCTTGACCTGACTTCTTGGGATTAACTGGGGAAGGGGAAATATGGTTTTTTGTCTTTTTTTCCCCCTTTTTTTCCTCCTGCAGGACAAGAAATATTTTCCCCACAAATCTTTCGAGCTCTCATTATCTGAAAGTCACAATTTCCAGTTACTCTTTACCTTAGGTATTTTAGTTACTTTTTAGTGCCTAGCTTTGGTTCATTGGTTTTGATTTCTACAACAAAGCAAGTTTCTCCTTTATGACAGTGTAGTTGTGCTGCTGCATTGCTGTGTGTAAAGTGTTATGAAACCTTTGCATAGGAGGTACAGCTCAGTGGAAAGTCCTTCTGTTACACATGAGAAATTAATTTGCAATTAATTAAGTTGTTGGATGAATTCCTCCTTTGTTCTGTCTGAAAATGGCCAGTGAGCAGATTGCTAAATTCCCAAAAAGTCATTGCAAGAAATTGTGAGTTTCTTCCCTAAATAATTCCTAGTCTGACCAGAACAAACAGTTAACGATGTGCAAGTGGAATTCATGATTTCTTAGTTTCTTGAGTGGCTAATATATGGACCAAGGTTCCCCAGTCAGTGTGAGCTGCAGGCAGCACAAGATAGGACTCAAAACTTGCTCTTAACCTGTGCTTTAATACTGAGATGACAGGTTTAGTCCTGAGTTTTCATTATCTTGAGGGACTGAGCCCAAAGAATAGAGGGATGTGGTGTTTAAAACCCACCTTCAGGTGGATATTTGCAGAGGGCAGGTGGCTGCCTGCAAAGTGGGTCCCTGTACTGGGATTTTAGGAGAATGGGATTAGTCCCTGGCAACAGGTAATTTTAAAACTCCTAAATACTACCAGTGGAAAGAAAAAAAGTATGGGCAGTTCTTTGGTGGAGGAGGGGAAAGGAGCAAATGAGAAGCGCTGTGTGGCTGGGAGCTGGGAGCTGACAAGGCAGCCTCGGGACGAGGAGCTGGACGGGGAGCCAGGACAGACTGGCCACGTAGCTTGTGTCTGGTAGCGCTGGTAGAGGTTGTGTGGCAGAGCACTCGAATGCCAAGTCATCACCCAGCCTGTCCAGCTAGTGAATATTAGAGGAGCTGAAAAAATGAATGGGAGCATAACAGCAAATGTCACCAACTATGCCAGCAGCTGAAAAGGGCTGGACTCAGTGCTGTGATGCTGGCAGCCCTTTCTGTCACTGCTGCAGCCACAGCTCCTCCAAGCTCCTTGCAGGCAGCTGTCAGAAAGCTCCATCTGCATTCCTTCACTCCTGGTATTTGGAAACACCACAGGATGTTAAAAAAGAGACGCCACTTTTTGCTTTATTGCATTGTGTTGCTTTCTGCCTGTGGAGGTTTCGTTGCCTAACTTGGTATAAAAGCTGACGGGACCGTTTTCTCTGTCGTACTCTAAATTTTGTTTTCACAGCACTGCTCTTCTTCTTACAAAGAGTTGCATGTGGCCCCACTACAGCCTGCCCGCCTGGCTCACGATGGGCCGTTCACACAAAAGCGAGCACTGCTAATGAAGATGGAAGTGCTGGCATTCACACTGCTGCTGCTTTACTCCTCCCTGCTCTCGCTACCTCTGCCCCCGTTTAAACCAGCTCGGTAGCATATGTCACAGTGTTCACTTTGTCAAAACGTTGGCTGTCCTTCTACATTAGTGCAGCTCCCAGACCGACGGCACAAGCGTCAACAATTAGTTCATTTTGCCTCTGTTAATTAAAATAAGCTAGGAATACTGCACGTTATTGTGGCTTTCAAAAGCATAGGGACATACCTGTGTCTACCAGCCTGTTCCCATAGCTGAGCCGTGCTGGCTGATTTGTGCTGCCTCTGTGTAACGGTTGCTAAATCTGGAGAGAAACAGGAGCAACAATTAGTGAAACCCAAAAGATTTCCTCCTTCTCGGCTGTCTTAGGCTCAGTGGCAGCTTCTGTCTGTGCCGTCCCTCCCGCGAAGCACGGCAGTGCCGAGCTGTTCCGCACCGCCCGGGCGCAGCGAGCGCGGCCGCGGCAGAGGCAGCAGAGGGCACTGCCACACCTGCGGGGAGGCTGCGGGCGTGCGGAGAGGCTGCGGGCGTGCGGGGAGAATGCGGACCGTGCCGGGAGAATGCGGGCCCTGCGGGGAGGCTGCGGGCCGTGCGGGGAGAATGCGGACCGTGCCGGGCGAATGCGGGCCGGGCGGGGAGAATACGGGCCGTGCGGGGAGGATGCGGGCCGGGCGGGGAGGCTGGGGACCGTGCCAGGGAGAATGCGGGCCGTGCGGGGAGGGTGCGGGCCGTGCGGGGAGGCTGCGGGCCGTGCGGGGAGAATGCGGACCGTGCCGGGAGAATGCGGGCCGGGCGGGGAGGATGCGGGCCATGCGGGGAGGGTGCGGGCCGGGCCGTGCCGGGAGGGTGCGGGCCGTGCGGGGAGGCTGCGGGTCATGCGGGGAGACTGCGGGCTGTGCGGGGACTGCTCCGCAACGGGCTTCCGTCTTCGGACTTGGCTTCTCTCCTGGGTGAATTTGATGTAAATGACAGGCGGACCTTTTGTCCCCGTAATCTCTCCTGCCGGAGCGCCATGGTCAGGCTGGGGGAATGTGTCGCTCGTGTTTGACAGGGGATCCCGCTGGAAGGGACCGGTCCCTAAGGTGTTTTGCCACCTCTGCTCAGGCATGAATCAGATAAGACGGCTGGTGGCTCCACAGACATTGTCCTCCATGCAATGAAGAAGTGCCTTCATACACGCGATGGTGGGTGTATGAAGGCACCGTTCTCCGAGGGCTTCGTGAGGGGAGGGCTGACGCTCCAGTTCTGGTTCCTGTGAAGTCGCGGGGCTGTTTCCAGGGGCAGGGAACCAGCACGGGGGCCGTGTGCTCTGGAGAGCAGCACCAGGCTCTGCTGGGTGAGCCTGGCGTGCTCTGAGCGGCGGTAGCTCTCCGGTACTTCAGAACAGCAATATGGCTTTACAGAGTAGCCAGTTCTGCACTGCTGATGAGATAGCCTCATTTCCTAAGGGATGATTCCTAGAAAACTATCTAGCATTGCTGTAAAATGAGGATTTGTGGTTTAATAGTTATCATGGGAGCAGCTCCAGGAATCCCTCTGCTGCGCAGCCACCATCGTGCACAGGCTTCTGTTCTCCACACAGTGCTTTTCTTCCAGCTGCTGGAGCAGACACGGAGCTTGACATCATATTCATCTGTCCATGTACCATAATATTGCCAGTGACATTCAGTACTTCAGGGATTTTTGGCTGCTGACTTTCAATGACATTAGGAGCAATCTCCATAGCCAGTGCGAGATCCTCCTCTGTGCTGAAGAATATGAAAGAGACTATTGCATTTAATATATTGGAGTACATGAGACACAGCAGCAGTTTGTGTGATTTATTGGGTAGACAAAAATACACCATAGCGTGTTCTGTGAATATAAGCACAAACACATCATGCTACATCCCACTGTAAATTTCCTTTACTGCTAAAATGTCTAAATTAATGAATGCAGGAATAATGGATTATTTCAAACAATAGGTTCTATCAAAAGCTACTTGGTCATTAACATGGGAGCACACTCAACTGTCCTGACAAGGACTTCAGATGATGGTGACATGGAACAAAGCAATACGTCCCTTAGGGTATGGCCTGCTGCCCTTGAGCCTGCCAGAGGTGGTTAGTCCTGGGGAGACTGGAGAAAGGGTTTCTGTGCTGTAGACCACTCTCTCTCAACCACTTCTGCATCTTACAGAAAAGACTAGCTTGCATCTCTCACTGGATACCACCCCTTCACCTTGCTTTTTAAATGTGTATCAGACACAAGACGGGTGATTCCTATGTTGTAGTGTCTGAATCTCTCTCATATTGGATTCTTAAGTGCTTCTGATCTCTTTTAATCTGGATCTTGGGAAAAGGGAGAATTGCTCTCAGTTTCTTTGGACAGATTCCCAAAAAGGAAGAAACAAATAGGTAAATACATAAATTTTTAAAAACAGCATTAATATTTACTTGTGATGAGGCTGACAGGAGCTGGCTGATGGGAGGCAGTGTGGCACGTCTGTTATCACATCTCATACGAAGTTTGATGTAGCCAGCTGGCAAATACCAGCAACTCTCCTGAGTTCATAGCTCACCCTGTTTGTGTTGACATTTCTGGCAAGGAAAGGTAAAGAGTTATCCCAGCTGCAATAACCTGTGAGCTCTCCCTCTGCGTTTCTCTTAATTTGACTGAAATGAAATTCTTGCCCAGCAGGAGTGAATCAAGTGCCAGCATTTGCCATCGTGACTGCTTGGCTGGGGGACCCACAGGAGGGGCGTGCTGTGGGAGATGGCACCCGTGGGGATCCAGTCCCAGATCCATAACTGCACAGCAGTAGCCTCATAGCTCTCACCTTCCTCTCCTTCCTCTTAAAACCTGACTTTGCTGTAACCTGGCTCCCTCCAAGCCCAGCACAGAGCTGTGTGAGGTGCTGCAGCCCCCAAGGGAGCAGCTGGCTGAGCCCTGCCCTGTTGCTGGAGAGGAGATGCACACACAGTGCTGTGCTGGACTACACCAGGCAAGAGTTACTGAGGGACAGACACGTGTGAGCAACTGATGGACCATGCAGGGAGGTGTGCTTAACCACTGCTGGACAGACGCCTTGAGAAACCTTCAGTCTCTCTGATAAGCAAACAAAAATACTTTCTCATCCTTAAATACGACAGTTTGCCTTCACAGAGAGGAGAGGAAATTAAAAAATTAAAGGAAACCCAAATGATTTGACCTTGTGCCAGCATCCTATGTTTCCTTAGGCTTTGCTCCACTGCTTGCTTTGTCTGTACTGTTAATAACACTGTGTTCCCCTGGAAGCTGGCTCATTTTTTATTCTTGTCTCTTTTTAAAAATTTGACCTTTAGCATTTGAGATTTCATAATTGCTGTTAATCTGTTCAATAAGGAAAAATAATAGAAACAGCAAAAATCATAATCTGGTCTGTCTTCAGTCTTTGACCACTATTTTCCCTTTAAGATATATTCCCCCCACCCTTGGGAATGCTAACCCCTGCCTGGAGGACTGCTGGGAGCACATGGCTCCTCCTGTCTGCATCCACTGCAGCCTTGTGTAGAGGCAAACAGGCTGCCTCTTGTTTCGCATCAGTCCTTCATGTCCTGCCCTTCCCACTGCCTTTTTGACCTGATGTCTGTGTTCAGCAGCCACTGACCAGCTCAACTTCCCGCACCCAAGAGGCCACTGTGTCACATACTCCCTGGAGCTGTGCCTGGGGCGCAGCTTTCTTATTCAAAACCTCAGGTGCAAGATGATATTCCTGTGATCAAAGCTGGCCCTTAACTACCTTGTACTTTGTTATATGCTTTACAGCTTCAGAATTTTAAAGCTCCAGATATTTGAGTGATGGGAAGTTGTTTTTTCAACCCTTTTCAAGTAATTTCACTCTCTCATTGTGCTTTTCCTGAGCTGGATCCAGACCAGTCCCTGTCCACTGAGTGTCCTCTTCAGAAACACCTCATATGGTACAAAGTGAGCAAACATTGAGGAGAAAGCCGGAGGCCAGAAAATAATTCCTTTCCTCTCATTTTAGCCATGTATAAGATGAAAGAATCTTTCCAGCACCTGATGCTTGAATAATTCTCCTCTTTAATGCCTGAAAGCTCTGCTCACCTCCGCCTTGCTGGCTGACTGAACTCACGCTGCCTGCGTCTCCTTCCAGGATGACAGCCAGGAAATTATTACAGTGCAATTTAAAGACCGTAAAATACAGGATGAGCAGATGGCAGGTCACGTCTCCTTCCCATGAATAGCCCATGTCACCGTGGCACTGCTTCAGCGCATGCTGAGCTGCACTCACTGAGTCCAAACAAGAAGCATCACCAGTGGAGGTGATGTCTGTCAAGGCAACGTCCCAGCAGCACAGACCTTACGACTGTGGCAAAGAATTCGGGCATTGGCAAGAAGCTTTAGTGACAATGAGCTTTAAATACCTGCTGTTAAGATAATCACAATAATCTGTCTGCCAGCTTTTTCCTAATGTGCATTTTCTAATTCATTGTGGGAGGCAAAATCCTTTGACTGGTGGAATGAAGACATGACACTGTGACTATAATTTACATTGTTAAGTAAGTGGAAGAGCAGCTATCAAAAGCTGAAATCCTACCCAGAGCAAGATAGCTGCCTTCACAGACTAATTTTTTTTAAAAGACAAGAAATTAGTGTTTTCATAGAAAGGAATTCCTGATGGGAGGAATCCTCAGTTCAGTGAAAGGGATTAAAAAAGTGAATACCTCAGTTGCAGGACTTGCTGTGGTCCTGATCTTTTAGAGTCTGCCCTTGGAGAAGGGTATCTTACCCTCTGCCTCTCATTTACTGCTCTGTGGACTGCTGTGCTGCATTGGAAAAAGAGGCCGAAATAGTCATTAGGGTCATTCCTGTCATCCCAAATAGGATGTTTTTGAGAAAATTAATTTCTCTACTATCTAATTGGGAAACCCAAACAAAGCTCTGTCATGTATTGGCCCTTGGTGCAGCAGTCAGGTTGATCCCCCTTATCCTTTCAGCATTAATTACAAAACACCTCTGCTCCTGTGAGCAGCACTTTGCCAAAGAAGCCTGCGTGTTACCTATTAATCAGCAGCACAGCTGGGTGTATTTGATGCACAGGGACACACCACAGTGTCAAAGTCATCCTTCCTTTACTACTCGTGGTGCTAGAACAAAGGCAGATCTGGGATTCACAGAGAATGGAGTAGAGTGGAGTTAGAAGTTTGATAGGAAAGTATCTTCTCAAAAAAAAAAGAGGAAAACACTACATCTAAATGAAGCACTGAGCCCTAACAGCAGGGCCAGCAGGTAAGTAATGTGTACTAAGAGAAGCACAGCTATCCAGAAATCATTCCTTACATTCCTTCATTTATTTTCAGTTAATGAAGACGATTGCTTTTCTACCTTTCACACTCAAAGTCCCCTCTTCCAGCCCCTCTCCCCCCACCCCGAGCTGAGTGAGGGTGGCAGGGAGCAAGGAACAGCTTGTCACCCTGCTGCCCAGGTGGCAGCTGGGATCCTTGGTCCACCAGCAGTGCCTGACTTGCAGGAGACCTTCTCATGCAGATTTGGATAGAGCCTGAAAAACGCCTTTTCCTTGTTCCCCTTGAGATGAAATCTGCTGTGACCTCACCCCATTCCCTGGTGAGCACATCTGTGCCCTGCAAAGGCTGCATTTGACACTCTTGTGGGCAAAGCCCTGTGAGAGGCTGATGTTTATGGAGCTGGGACTTGCAACTCCCTGGTCACCTCTGGAAATGGCTCTTTCAAGGACGTTTTCAAAGCATGTTTGCAGAGGCTTGCATTGCTGCTACTCTGTTCATGCTGAGGAATAAATTGGATTTGACTATCTGCAGCTGCTTTTGGCACCTTTCACTAGTGCAGAAATTCCCGTTGTGATCTGTGAAAAAATAACCACCAAAAATCCTTAATTTTATAAGAGGTATTCCTGGGAAAAACGTCAGTTTTCATATAGGCTGGCTAATTGTAGCCAATTGTGCCGTTTATTCAACAGGGAGCATTATAGTTTGCATTTTGCATTTCTAAGAATTGAATTTGCTAAATGGAGCACTTCCCACTGACAGAGCCGGAGTTGGGCTCCGCTCTTTTTTTTTCTTTTCCTTGCAGCTGGAAACCATTTTTACTTGTATCACAGAGCTTCTTAGCCCTGTTGAATCTGAGTGTTTCTCAAGGGACAGAGGCAGGATTACTAATAGCTTTCCAACCCACTTTAGTCTCTCCCTTCATAACACAAACTCTCAGCAAAACAGACTCAAGCAAGGTCTTTGTCCTGGATGACTTTTTGCTAAATAAGTTAGCAATGCTCTAGTTAGCAAAATCTCTTATCCCCTGTGGATGGGTTCAGACTTCCTGGCAGACTGCAGCAGGGCTGGGACAAAGGTAGTGTGAGCAGTGCTGAGAGAAAAGCTGTGGCATGTTTAAACCTTAATGCAGCCAACACCCAATATGTGGCCTCAGACCTGCTGGGGAGATAAAGAAATATTTTGATCCGAATCATAAAAATCTGTCATCTTCTCACAGAGAATCTGAAACGGGTCCCTCTTTTTCTCTCTTTCACAGATGAACAGACAGAATAAGCTGTCCACCTTCAGAGTATGAGTTGACTTTGCCTTTCAAGAAGAACATTTGTTTCTTCTACATGAAATTTATTAATAAATGTGTTTTTCACAGCAATCTTAGTTCCTAAAAATATGTATCCTAGGGTTTGTTAGATTTTTTCTAAAGATTTCTATGGAAGCTGAATGCTGTAAGATGATGCAAGAAGGAGCAGGTATATGTGAAAACTTATTGCAAATTCTTCCAGATTAGACTCTTTTTTTTTTTAAAAAAAAAAAAGAAGCTTTTTCTTATTCCCATCATTCAGTGAAATGAATCTTTAGATGACAGATACTGGACTCTGACAGGCATCTCATCTTGTATTGAGGCTAGTGACAGTCTGAAAGAAATTGCTCATCTGAGTCAACAGCCAGCTTCTCTGACTGTGTTTGTCTTCAGTGCTAATTTCATTTCTTTGCTCAGTTTTCCTGGAATCTGGGCACTCACACTGACCTGATAAATAACCGAAGCTGGCAATAAAGATAAAGGAAAGTTCTACACTTCAGAGGTCAAGCTAGCCTCCAAATCATATTTGCCCTAATGGAGAACAAATTCAACACTACCAAAAGTCAAATGAATGTTTAGTCACCTGAGAAAATACCATTATAAGCTGAAATGAGCTCTCATTATTTTTTCCATTTTATTTCTTTAATTTCTCCTTGGCTTCTGCTACAAAACTAAAAATAGGGGTATTAGTCACAGGGTACTTCAGAGGCACCCTCAAGGCGGAAGCAAGGTTCTAAGGTAAATCACAGCTGGTGACTCTTAAAATGGATGAAATCGCTTGCATTAGGCCTTCAGGATGCATATTTTCATTTACGTGATTTATTCCTATTGTTTAAGCTGTGATGTGAAGTGGCACAGGCACGATGGAGCCAGGCTGATGAGGAACTTTATAGTGAGCTGTCAGGGCAGAAAATCCCATTGCGAAGAGATCCTTTCCTCAGGGCTGTTTGTGAGGATGGTGCAGCAGAAAGCTGAGAGAATGATTTAAAAGGGGAAAAGAAGAACAGAAGATGGGGAAATAGGCAGGTAAATTACCTGACATGCTGCTGGCACCGAGGCGCCGGGCCGCCTTGGCGCAAAGAGCTGCAGAGCTGGGCAGAACCAGACCCATGTCATCCCGTTCTGGAGGTGAGGGGGATGTCTCAGCCCCTCACCCTGCTCTTCACAGGAGCTGACTTGTCTCCAGAGGATTCCCTTTCCCACAGGAGCTGGCCCCTTCCTCGTGTGCCCAGCCTGGGAGATGCTGGTGATTTGTTTCCCAGTTGTATCCACAAACCTCCCTCTGCCTTCTTACACCCTTAGAGTGTGTGAATGCAAAGGCTGGGAGCTGTCTAACGCAGTATTTCTGGCAGCCCAGCCTGTGTTTTGGAGCCCAAAAGGAAATTAGTAAATACCTTTTTTCTGTTGTTGCTGATGCCATCACGTTGCATTCCACATCATTGTATCACAAGCATCCTAGAAAGGACCTCCTGGGTGAGGCATCTTGGCAATAATAAGGTTTTTTATTGAGAGATATGCTTCCTTCTGGAGAAATAATGGAGCCAGCAGGGCCAAATAGTACCTTAATGGCATGTCCAAGACTTCCTCTTGCAATTTATATCTTGGAAATTCCTTAAACCACATTTATTTTGCAAAGCATTGAAAGAGAGTAAGGAGTTACTGTGGAAGTAGGTATTAGCAGGAACGAGGGGAAAGCAGAGAACCTTTTATGTTCTCCCCGTGCCCCTGTGAAATCTCAGCACTGTCTTACCTCACTTGATGTATGGTTTATTACTTATGTGGGCATACAAGTCTTAATTGGTTATGGGAAGTTTTCTACTCAGTTTAAGTGCAGTTGTGGAGTTCATCAAGGGCAGCTGCAGAGCTTAGGTCTACAACAAAGGATGGAATATTTTGTGTTCTGTGGGTGTCAATTATTTATTACAGAAATATCTTTGTAATGAAACTTCATCTGATTTGTTCATGATGGCAGAAGTGATTCTGGATGATTGACTTGCATGTTAATGTGGTACATGAAAAGTGTGGACACATCAGCAATGTTTGAGTTTCTGTGCTACAAAACATATGTACACCATAATAGAGCTGTCAGCAAGTTGTAATGAAGCTGACTTTACTTAAACTGATCTTTTTCACCTATGCAAGATAGTGTGTGGGTTTTATGGTAAGTTACATTGGATCAGCTAAGTGAGGGCTGTCTTACTGTATTTTGTGGCTTTTGTTTATTCATTTGTGCTGCCTTTGTAATGGGAATTCCTTTGATAGAACTTTCCTGTAAATTGCAAATGCAAAATCCTCAAACTAAATCCCCAAGCAGCTCCTTGCTCCTGTTTCCACAAAATAAAAATAAATTCAGAATAAAAATTTTATTTTAGTCAAAATTCTTTTCTCTTCAGGAAGAAAAATCCAGGGGATATCATGCTTTGTTTCGCTATTAACAGATATTGATTTATCAGACACCTTAGTTTTTGGCCAGCTGTATACAGAGGTCAGCAAGAGCTGTGGTTTTTTCCTACTTCCCCTGTGAAGGGGTGAAGGACAGCTCCATGAAAGCATGTGACTTTCTAACAAAACGCATCCCTGAGGACAAAAGGACAAATTCTTTTCTGGACAGGCAGGCTCGATGATTTTCAGTTGCAATGACATATTTATTTCAGGGCTAAATTTGGCCAAGTGTTCATAAGTGCAGGCAATATCACAGATGTAAATGCAGCGTATATTGCTCGGCTGGGGGAGGAAGAGTGCTGCTCCTGGCATGAAAACAACCAAGTGCATGGCTCTGGGAGTTAATGTGCTATCCTGGGCACTTCTCCATATATCAGTAGAAGGAATAGTACTAAAAAGGCTGTTTCTCAGATTTTAATAAGAAGGTCTGTGAAGATTGCATTTTGGCTTATAGTACAATATTTCATTTTCTTCAGTTCTTTAGAATCTTTTCTAATAATGCATCTGTGTGTACATTTCGTGGCCGCAAACATATTTTAGGTCACTCAGTCAAGTGACATTAAAAAAAAAGTTGCTAACAACAAATTTAAAATGCTGCTGGTAGATGGGTGCAATAGCTCATCTGGTAAACAAGCTGTTGCTGAAAAAATGTTACTGGTACTGTGGATGACAATTATGGCAACTGAAAATGTTAGTTCAGCTCCATGTCACCAGTGCCATCAGGAGGCAGATGGCTCCGAGGTAATCCCGCTCTGACTGGCCGTGGCTGTTCCAGCAGCAAAGATGAAGTTGTTTTTCCTGTCCCTGTGTTTAGCATAGCCCACACCAATCCAACAGCCTGTTGATAACTGCTAATAAATCTCAAAAACTCAGCCATTCAAAGAAAATCCTTAGCTCTCACCCAGCACTCTTTCTTGACCTTAGAATTTTCTTGATCTTGGAATGGAGCTGCGTTAAGTGCTGTGCTCTTAGTCCAGGCATGCAGTAGAACCAGATTTCCTGGAAGCTGAAGGCAAGAGAAAATCTAAAGTGGTGTTGATTTTAATTTTCTTCCCCATATTCTGATCCTGCCTGATCAAGTATTCACGGCACCAGTGTGGTGTTTCCTGAAAAATATTTGCAGTGGTGGGAAAATATTCTATCAGTACCTGAACTCAGCAGTAACCCCTGTGTCAGCACTCCCACTGGGTAAGCACGGTGTGTTCTCTACTAGCAGGCAGCAGGACAGGCAGCCCAGCAAGTGCAAACTGCGTCCCTGAACATTTCTGTCGCTCTGTCTGGGGTGGCAAAGAGTGACTTTAGTCTTTTGGGCTGAAAGCTCAGAGCTGGCCATTGCTGCTTTAACTCAGAGTGTGCAGAATTGAGTAGAAAATTTCATTACTTTTATGTTAAGTGAGTGGAAAAGTGCAAATAATGGAATATGCAGCAGTTTTTTAACTGTCTTGAGGACAAAATAGATCTATATAAGCTCTGCCATAACTTATTTGCTGGTGAGGCCAAATTTCGTCAAAAATAGCTCGCAGAAACTATTTGTTGATTTTAAACTTCTCTAAAGGATCTAGCTTTTCAAAGTTTTGTGCTGACACGTTTGCTATAAACAGTTCCATGGAAGGGTGGCTCAGAATAAAACTTGTTGGTAGGTAGAATTATGGATTTAATATGTTCAACACCATTAATTGTATCTGCTGTTTACTTAGCGTTTTGCAGGGTCAAAGCATCATCCTAACTGATTTATGCAACAGTTAAGATCTTTCATACATTCTAACCTTGAAGCAGGACAGTAAAATGATACACCTCATGTTGCCCAGAAAGTCAGAGGCAGTAGGGTTGGTCCCACAGCCACCAGAGGCACCACCTCCATTTTACTGTTCACGGGCACCTCTGTGGCCAAAGTTTAATTGAGGTGATTTTTCAAGAAAAGACAAACTCTTTCTGTGGATCTGATGAAACAGAACGTGTATCGAGAACAACCAAAACAGATTTTAGGATTAATCAGAAATGTTCAGTTCGGCTGGGAGAATTGACACCCAACAGCCCCTGGCACACAGCAGTAAACTCAGAGCAGCAAACAGCCACCAACAGTTTAGGTTCTCTTTACATGTGCCTTGGGAGCTGTCTGCATTCTTGAATATGTTAAGCAGCTGTGAGTGATGAACAAACTTGTAAAATTAATATGTTTTTTTGGAGAGACAGTTAATGAGCTGAAGGAGGGCTAAATTTATTGAATAAGTAATTTATTTAATGAACAGTTTGACTCAAAAGTATGATGCCTCCCTTGTAGCTCATAGCTGGACCTAAGGGGCTTTTTATGCTTTACTCTGGTATAAACTGCCTCCTGTATATTTTAGTGCTGCAGCAGATTTCTGTCCTTTTCAGCAGGATGTGAGCAGTTACACAATGACAGCAAGCAGAGTGGAAACAGTGGGGTTAAGTTCTGGAGCAGCACCACTGCAGCCAAGATACAGCAAGAATAAAAGGGGGTTGGACTTGTAATTGCAGTAGCAAAAGCATCCTAAAGGCTGATGGAAGGGGCCTCATATGCCATCCTTCAGGCTGTAAATGAAACTTTATTAGTGGCTCGGGTGAAGCTTTTCTGGAATGAGAACATGAGCTCCTGTGTCCTTCTGCAGCCTGTCCTGGATGGTGTCTTGTGGCAGGACCTGTGCAAACCAGAGGCTTGATCTGTTTTGGCAGTTCTCATGCACCTTTTACTCCTTGTAGACACCTCCAGTGCAGCCGTGGTGCAGATGTGTATAGCAGAGTGTGATGGAGAGGCAGCTTGCCTGTTCCCAGGGCAGGTTGTTAATAATTAGCCTTTCCTGAGGTGTCTGGGACTGGTCAGCAGATGCTTAACTTGGCTGGTGAATCCCATTCAGTAATTCCGGGTTTTAGCCTAACTGTGCTTAAAGCTAGATCTTCTGGGAGAAGAATTTAGATCTCTGTGTTTGCTGATGCCTGCAGTGGTGTTTCAAAGGAAATGGCTGACTGTAACCTGCACGTACAAACTGATGCCTTGGAGAGGCTGACCTGGAGCAGAGGCTGGGCAGAGTGAAAGGATAAAGGGCAGGGATTTATTAAAAAACCTTCACAGGGTGCACCTTGGGCAGTGCAGGAGTCTCGCAGAGACTGCACCCAGGATGGACACAGTCACACGTTTTTCGGACAGATATAAGTTTGGTTCATGTGCATATCAGAGGTTAATTGTCCAATTCCAGCTTCAGGCAGTGCAGTCCCATTCTCTCAGTTTGCTCCCCCCCAAATTGCTTTTGTTTCCATTTCTCGGGGCCTGAGACAGTGAGGCGTCCTTGATTCTCAGGCCTGGAGAGGAATTGTTGTGTCTGACCGAAACGGAAAAGCAGTAGCTAACACTCTGTATGGAGCTCAGAGTTACACGCTAAAGAATTGCAGGATTACAGATACATGAAAATAGAAAAGCTAAAATCCTAAGGCATCAAAAGCAGGCAGAGCAAGCCCACAAATAACCTGTGTGATATCGTGCCAAAGAAACCACCTCCTCGCATCTGCAGTGTGTGCAAGGGGGTACAGCACTGCCTTTTCCTAGCCATGGGAATACTTGCTCCAAGTTAGTAAACAGGACTAATGAATGATTGTTTTGTTGATGAAAAACACGCAGCATTTGTGGACTGTTGAGAGAATCAGGTGCCAAGAAGAAAATGTACTAATGGGCTTTCAGCCCTGGGTGGAGGTGCAGCCTTTGGAACTGGGAAAGGGTATGCTAAAGAGTGGAAAACAGATCGATAAGGGGCTCTTGGAGAGGAATGTTTGGTGCTGGTTAAATGGTCAACCTGCAGGGAGCTAGAGAAGGAAAAGCTGTATGCAGAAGGATGAGGACAGCTGTTGCAAGAAAAATGGATTTAGCTGTTAAAAGCAGGACCATACCCGAATCAAATTTTTTATCATATTTAAAAAAAAGAAAAGAAAACTCAGAGCGAATAAAGCATCAATTTTCCTACATTTTAAATGAGAGCTAAAAAAGAACTCAGTAATGGTATTGGTTGCCATGGTGTTTAAAGGTGCAGCTCTACAGACACTTCAAATAACAGGAGATGCTTTTATCTGCCCATGTGGCTGAGTTAATTTTCATCTGCTGGAATTATTCATTTAGTTTGCTTTAATTATTCTATATTGGAAGTATCATAAAAGGGCCTGATCCTGCCGTCTTAATACAGACAGAACTCTTTCTCACTCCAGAGGAAGAAAGAAAGATTAGGTGCAAGCTGAACTACTCAGGAGATGCAAATGGGAATGCTGTGGCTCCGAGCTTGCAGAGATGCCCTAGAGGTCTGTTTATACAGTGGTTAGGGCAGAACTGGGCAGAGAAACATTCTCCAGGCTCTGGGGTGTGAAGGTGCATGGAAAACCCACAGAAGAGGTGCTGTGTCCTGTTAGCCACAGGCACTGACGCTCTCCCAGGTCTCTTCAGGGGGGCTGTTGAGGCTGGAAGGTTTTCTCTTGTGTCCTACCAGGTTTTGCCCCTGTTTTGCTAACGCAGTAACATCCCCAGCTGGGCCAGGGGACCTTGGTGAAGCTCACAAAACCTGTCCCTTGCTTTACTCACCTCCAACCCTGCACCAAACAGGCTTTTGAGCTCACTCCTTTTGCACGTCTTCTGTGGCACAGGCAATGGTTATTGACCAAATAAAAAGGCTACTAGTTAGATGGCCAGATCCCTGAATTGCTGTTAGATTGCCAAATCCCTAAGCTTTGGCTTGAGTTTTGAAGTGCCAAGCGCCTGACTTCTCCCTTGGCCTTCAGTGGTACGTGCTGGGAGGTTGCTGATAGCAGCACCACTTGGGTGAAGGCTAAAATCCCTGCTCCTGCACTCCAGAGTGCAGCAGCATCTCTGTGCCCACAAAGAGCCTGCAACTTGTTTCAGACCTTGGCTCATACACACGGTGTATTTATCCTGTGCCTTACTACCTTTGTATCTAACCAGCTTAGCTCCCTCTGTCCCCTTGCCTTTCAGCTGAGAACACAGCCATCAGTACTGGCATTGCATCTCTAAACACAAATACCTCTTTCCTGTATTTGGCTTTACTCAAAACACAGGAATGACCTGAAAGAGGAAAAATTAGAAACTGCTGATGGGAGATGATGCAGCCCTGTGTAACTATAATATGGCTGTCTGTTGGAAACAGGATATCAATAGATACATTTATAGTGTTTTCTCTCACAGTAATAGTTGTCACATAATCTGCAATGAAATGGCATTCAGAGTCTCAGGATCTTTTCCAGCACCCTGTCTACGCTTTATTTTATTGATGTTTTTCCTTGTTCCCCTTAGAAGCATGAGTCAGGAACCCTGTGTTATTAAAAGCAGTCCCAGCCGCACATACCTTTCATTTCCTTTGGATTACATTAATTGCCTGACAGCTAAAAGTGATCTGGGTTTTTCAGTCTTCAGCTCTGGGCCGCAAGAAATATTTACCAGCTATAGCAGATTTATAAAGATGCCACTGAGATGCCTTGAGACTAACAATCAGAAAACACAGCAGCAAAACAACACTATTTTTCAAGGTTAAATGCTCAGAATGCTAAAAAAGGAATTGCACATAATAAAGCCAAACAAAGACTTGGATTCAGCCCATATTTTCCTCTACTTGTCTCATGTAAAAAAGGTGCCAGTGGTTTAAAAATGATTGCACAGCATCACACAACAATTAGAAATTTAATAAGGGAGCTTTAATTTTAATTTAGTTTTGGCTGTGTAGTTCAAATGTCTGTTAGGGTCAACCCCCTGCCTCTATTGCACAGTCATTTCCTTGTCATGCATGCCTGGCTCTGTGTCTTTAGAAGACTCGTTTAGCTGAGAATGGCTGGATGATGCTGTATAAAGAGTAGCTAACGTGAAGGAGGCATTGACCAGGCTGATGTTAGCAATCTGGATCTCAAACCTGTCCTGCATGACTTTGAACAACTCATTTAGTCTCTCTGCACCCTGTTTCTCAGGTGTAAAGTGCAGGTAATGGCACTCCTCACTCACAGGAGGATCTCTGCTTTGGGAGGTGCTCAGGCACTATGGCCTCAGGATCAGGAAAGGGCTTTGGACAGAGGAAATACCCAGTAGATGTGTGCTGGGAAGGCAATGATACCAAATTTGCAGGCTTCAATTCATCAGCTTCACAGCTTTGTTTCAGTGACAAAAATAACAGGCCTGATTCTCATTCAGCCACAGCCACCACTTCTTGTGTATAAAAGACCCATCTTAAGGCCCCGCATCACTGGCAGAGATGCTGCTCTTGGGCCCTGAATGTATTTGGGTATTTTGCCCTCCCTTGAAGCAGGGACTGGGGTTCCCATATGCACAATATGAAGATATTCCCTGCCTTGAAGTGACTTCGTGGCTGCAAGTGAAAAAATGAAACTTGAACTTCAAGAAATAGAGGTTTACTGATCTCGGTGTAATTTATGTCAAAATGCAATGCTCTGTGTACAAACACTATAGAATTGAACCATTTAAATTTGGACTGCAAAGGCAGTAATAGCCATTCTTTAGTGATACCCAGTGAGAAGAGGTGATGGGAAGTGTTATGAATTCTTGTCTGAGTGACCTTGTAGCAATCGTTTGTGTTTGCCAGTGTTTCATATAAATGCTGCACACTTACATATTTATGAATTATTGTCATTTGAAGGAACAGGGCTTGCTCACAGGGGAAGACACCTGAAGCAGCCTGATGCCTGATCCATCCTGCAGCTCTGAGAACCAGGGAGAGGTGAACCAGCTCCCAAGGTCAGTGGGGGTTTTAACTAACAGAGGTGTCCACATCCTGGCTGTACCAGTCTTAGTTTGGAGGCCATCAGCATAGATTGGCAGCAGCAGGGAAAACCTGGAAGTGGTAATTTTTTCTTCCCATCAAAGCCTTACTCTGAACCTAAGAGAGGCTGTTGTGGACTGCCAAGCTGGTCAAGTAGGGATAGAAAAACTGCCCCCAAAGGTAGCTTAAGCTTTCTCAGTGGTGAAGAAATTGTTGAACCTTTTGCTGGTCTCTGAACTACATCTTTGTAGCATCACAAGTCTGGGCTGGGAGCAGCTTTGGAAAAGCTTAACAAGGAAAAAGGGAGCTGAAAAGTTCCACAGTGCTTTAGCCTTCCATTAGTAACAATTGAGACATCACCGACTAGCCTTCCTTGAGATTTTAATTTCCAAGCTGTCTTTCCAAGCCTTGCTTGAGGTTTTAATTTCCCTGAGGAGGTGGATTAAGTTTAGCCCATTTGCCAGTAGTTTCTCTGCGAGGGGCTGTTTCTGCAGCAGGACAAACCGGTGGAGGCGAGAGGCAAAGCAGCGGCTGCAGGCGGCCCAGGCAGCTCATTTTGGGTGAAATGCTCCTCAGCAGCTCCCTGAAGCTGGTCTGCAGCAGGCAGGTGGTGCAGGTGCTCCCAGCAGGGCGGAAAGCGGAGCGGAGGGAGCGCTGCAGGTTGTTTGCAGCTCGGCACAGTGGGTGGATGGTGCTGGCAGCACCCAGAACAGGGTCAGCCCTCGCCCATCACACAGGACAGAGCGGTTTACAGGGAGCTTTACACTCTGGTTAACACCTGTGCCATCTGCCTGATGTGTGTGTGTGAGGATGAGGTCTACATCCCAACTATTTTAAGGAAATACGTCAGTACTATGAATTAGAAATACCTGCAGGGGCTTGAAAATTTGGTTTAAACTCTTGTATAAATTGCAGATCTTAATAATTTTGTGTGGGTATATCGTGTTGTGACTCCAGGTTTATTCTTCTATAATGAATATGGAAAGCAGATTTTCACTTCTCAATACACTAGAACATCACACCTGTTATTTTCTTATTTTCCTCCCTCTGCCTTTCAAGTTGGAGTGAAGCCCTCTACTTTGGAAATGTGTCTCTGTGTGGGCCTTCAAAGCCTAAGGCTGGCTGCAATAATCTTGCTATATCCATTTTTTTAACCCTTAGAGAGAGCTAATCATGTGAATCATTGCTCACGTGAATCTGCAGTACTGATTTTGTCATTGTTCTCAGTCCCAACTTCCACCACTTTTGATGATTCAACTCAAACTCTTATCACATGTTCACATTCAGGGAAAGGCTTTGGGGGACTTAAATTCTTCTTTAATCCTACCTCCAGCTACCAAAGTACTCTGAACCTTTAGAACAGAGGAAGTGTGCGTGTGCATGTCTGCGTAGGCTGCCCTGCTGGAGAGATCTTTTCTTCAGGCTTTGCCTTATCTGTTCACAGATTCAGTAAGGCCAGGGAAGGATTATACCTGGTGATCTTTGGCTCCAAATGTTTAAGTCATCTCTAAACTGGAGATGCCTTGGCAGTGGGTGAGGGAATTGAACCATTGCTTTGGCAAATACACTTAATATTGTGTATTTATCACATAATTCATTGTTAAGACAAATTGCTTTCCAGATCAGGTACTCGGGAAGAGTACTTGTGTTTGTGGAAATCTGCCCATGGGGACTTTCGTTTTGGTTTTTTTTGTTCGTTTGTTCTGTTAACCTAAAATCATCAGCTAAGTTGTTTAATCCCTGTGTATTGGGGGAGGACGGGGAGTAAAAGGTCTATAAATTTTGCACAGTTAATCAAAAGCCCTCTGAGGCTCTGAAGAAATCCCTTGCTTTGAGTGTCCTCCTCGTTCGCCCTGCGCACAAGCAGCGGGACGGTCCCAGCAGTCAGCTCCGTGCTGATCCGTGTTCCGAGCAGCCTCAGCCGGTACCTGCATCGGTCCCCCTCCCTCTCACCTGTGCCGTGCCAGGGAGGAGCGAGGGGAAACCTTCCAGGGGGAGATGGCCGGGGGAGAGGGGAGGCACTGTCACCTGTGTTACAGCAGCGAGGGCAAGGAGCGGTGAAGCCCTTGAGGAGCTGGGAAGAGTTCCACAAGCAAAAAATACCAGCGGTTTATTCAGTACATTTTCTCTACTTTAAGAAAATTAGGGAAAGGTAGGAGATTAACTAACCTCTCTGTCTGAGAGGAACAATGCCCCAGGGAGAGGAGACTTAGTCTCCAGAGCAGGCCTGAGATATGAGGGCTGGTTCTGAGCTTCCCATTAGGGTGGAGAAATCATCCTTCCCATTCTGAAGCAAACCAAATGAGCATCTCACTGAACAATTTGAAGCAAATAGCTAATAAAATCTAAAATAAATTAGATTACTGAATCAAATCATGGAATGCAAAATATTTGTGTAATTGTGTAATTCAAAGCTGTTGCAATATTAATGAATTTTATAATAGAATGATTAAACACAGGATTCATTTTCGTTTTGCAAATGTGCTTAAGCCTTTAATCTAGCAGGGTATTACAACATAGGTAAATTTTGTTAAACCTTTCTGTGAAAGTATTTTATTTAAAAAACTACAACAAACCTTTTCCTGTTCAAAGCCCTTATCATCACTCATTGTTTTCTTTAGTCTCCTCCTCATTGTTTTCTTTATTCTGCTTTCTCTCATTGTTTGTGGCTCACCTACTGAAGATAAAATGAGGCAATATGCACCTGACACACTGAGCAGTGCAAAACCAAGGATATAGTTCAGCACAGCTGAAGTCCAGTTGCCTAAAGCACCCTCTTATTCAAATCCTGACTTTTCTTCTCCTGTAGTCTGATATAGCCTCTTGCAGAAAGAGTTTTTTCTCTGAATAATCTTGCTGTTCACCATAACTGTTTCAGGAGCAAGGTCCTACTTAATGGCAGGAAGCATGGCAAAAAGTAGCCCCAGGAGAAACAGAAAAATCTTAACTCAACCCTCATTTATCTCAACCACTATTTATTTAAATTTTGTTTATACATGCTGAAGAGCCAAGAATAAGCCAAGCAGTGGGCTTTTTCCCTATGAGGTTTTTTGATCATCGTCTCTTCAATAGGCTAAAAAAATGATGCTCAAAGACCTTTGTGTTTCTTTTGAACCTGAGGAAAGTTCCAAAACTTCAGTCCAGACTGAGCAAAATTGATTACTCCTATCTTCTGTCTGGTAACTAATGGAGCCTTGCTTTAAGTTGCTCTACAGAGCTTTTGTGCTGTTGTAAATCACTGCTGTTGTCAAGATGGAAAAGTTTTGAGCTTTCATGCTCAGTAGTGCAAAGCTGCGGGTTTGTCTCTGAGCTCTGTGTGTTTGATCCTGGCAAGGAGGGGCACAGATCCCTTGACTGCAGCATTTCTGTTAGCACACAGGCAGAGGCTGCTGTTTTGTGCCCTCTGAGAGGGGCAAGGCTGAGGTTGTCCAGCCCTTTGAGTACCCTCCTGTCATTTGTGTTTGACTCTGCTCCTGGCCAGGCCACAACGCTGGAGCAGGGTGTGGAAGCACCTCTCCTGGTTACTGGAAAACCAGTGAAGAAGGAACAGATGTGTTAGGCCTAGAAATGAGTGCACGTTTTTGCTGCCAGGGGAATTAATTACTTGAACAATTTACATTGGATTGTGCTGGATTCATTGTCACATGTAGTCCTTAAATCAAAACTGTGTGCTTTTTCTGAAAACAACGTTGTTTTTGCTGAGATGGTGTCTGGTGAAGGACTTACTGGGGAAAATCCTGTGTGTAACCATTCCAGTTCCTTTTAACACTAAAATGGATATGGATCAGTGCTGGGAAGGTGGATGAACCTGTCCCACCCCTGCGCTACCCAGCAATGAGCTGTGTGGTGTTACAGTGATGGCGTGAGTGTGCTTTTACAGGTGTCTGTGCTTTCCTCTCCCCACACTCACACCCATCCTGCACTGCAGTACAGCTCCACCTCCACTCCTTTCTGTCTTCATACACCTGCAAAGAAGGGCTCAGTTGTCCTTTTTATGCACTATTCCTCCAAAAATACAGCGTATCATAGAGATGACTAATATAATCCCATTCATCTTTGTAACATTGCAATCACTCCACCATCTTAGAAAGGTGTGGGCACCTGTATCCAAGGGAGGCTAAATCATAACAATTCAAATAACACTCTGAGTGCTTTGATGCAGGAGAATAAAAACCTTCCTACAGCAGCTATAATACTTGCTGGGAATGTTTTTTGTCATAATGGAAATATAGCCTGTTCTTTTTAATACCAGTGAGATGATGTGGTAGGATCCATTCTTTGCAGGCTGATGAAAGGATCTGTTGAAATGACTTGATCCACAAAACAAATTGAGATATTAGTAGATCTAAGCTGTGCATGGATCTGCATCTCCCCTTTCACTCCTCACAGTAGAAGAGCAGAGGTAGCTGTCATTTTCTGTCATACACAAACAGGCTTTTGTGCATCCATTTGTAAATATAAAACAAGATTTTGGTTCCTGGCTTCAAACCCTGAACACACCAGCCTGGGTCTGAGGTTCCTTGAAAGACAGAGGATGCTATAACCATGCTATTGCCTCTTATGAGGACAACAATAAAGAAATTAATTTTGGGAGAAATGCAGGTAAAAGGAAACCAAACATCATTCCGACCCAGATGTTTTTTTCAGCTTGAAATGAATAAGTAATTTTATTTTCAAATGATCTAAGCTTTTTACTTTTTGCTGCAAAAAAGAAAAGAACAAAATTTCTGTGGAAGGCAATATCAGTAATGAATCTTGAAAATATAAAGTAAGGCCAGCAGGCTTTCAGTGCTTCTCCTTCTTTGATTAAGTGCTTGCTGAATTCAATCCAAATTTACAAAGCATGAGTTTGCTATTAATTCAGTTTTCCTTTTGCCCAGCTTACAGCACTGAATCAAAGGCGGTAGTTCCGTGCTTGCTACCAGGAGGTCAGGAAGAGTCTGAGGCTGGTCCTGGGTTGTGGGGACAGAATGCAGGGTGAGCTTGGCCTCTGCAGAGGTCCTTACTGGGCAGTAATAGCATCATTTGCACCAGGTTTTAGGATCAGCCAGGTGGTTTTGTGCATGTTTATGTTTAACAAAGCTCTGGCAGTGCATGTGAGGGCTGCCCAAACTGCCTGCTGGGTAAGGTTTGACTGCACAGGGATGTTTGATTTCCCTGTCCCATCACTCAAGACTATGGTAACAGCAAATTCTATTTTCTAACAATGATTTTCTGAAACAACTTTTTCTTTTCCCCCCTCAAGCTCAGTTTTGCACTAGAAATTACACAAACTAGTAAATGAGTTGCAGGAACAGATGGGGCTAATTGCACCTGTCTGACAGTGCAAATTTCAGCTCTCTGAGCCTTCAAAAGGCTGTGGATCCAAATCACAGTCTGCAAAACTAATGGAAAGCCTCTCTGAAAGTCAGGTGTTTACCAGCTATGACTGAGCTCTTCCTGAAGCTGTTAAATCAGTGACAGGTGATGAGCGCTGCTGGAAATTAGGCTGTGAGAATTTATCTGTCTTAGCTGTGGGAACTCTTACAGAGAGGCCTCTGGAACAAGTAACCCACCCTCAAAGGCAGCCACCACCTTCTGAATGCACAAATGCTCAATTTAAATGTTTTCCTTTCCATGCACATTTTGCATCAAAGAAGTATTCAAACATTTCTGTCATATTTTTGCACTTTTCCTCATTGTGTATGCCCACCTTGCCTCTGCAGTTCTGGTTGGGTGGGTTTTTTTGTTGTTATTCTCTCCCAAACCAGCAAACCACTTGGGTGGGCAGTATGTCACTTGTGCTGTTCAGCTGCAGCAGAGGAGGAAAGGTGAGGTGGGAGAAGAAATTGTGGAGGTGGCAGCAGGAGGTGGGAACCAGAGCATGGTCTGAACAGACTCAGGGACTCGGGAATGGTTTGAAGGAGGCCAGAGCAGTCAGGCAGGGAGTAAAAGAAAAGGAATTGCAAGGAACAACTTGCATGCAATTCCTTTCTCTTTGTGGCCAAAGTGATTGCCCAGAGTGGCCCCATCAGTACGGACACACACGGGGTGAACGTGGTGGACCCTGTGACAGCAGGACTGTCCCTAGAGTGAAGAGATGCGAGGCCAGCCTGAAGCCTGGCAAGAGAGGAATGGCATGGAAAGTCAGAGGCAAACAGAGCACTGAAGGAGTTGAGATGACGTGTTTGTGCATGAGGATCTTAGGGAATGAAGAGGAGGAGTGATGTGGTCAAATCACCAGGGAGCTGCCTGTGGGGCCAAACTGAGAAGACCTTTTTTCTAACCTATTTTCTTGATGTTCTGTGGTTTCCTGGCAAGGAGATGTGTTTCTCTTTTGCTATGATTTGTGTAATCCTTGCTGAAGTACTCCTGGGCATCCTACTTAGCTGACACCATATTGGCATATCTTCGTGTGATCTCCACAGCTGGGAATACTGGGCATAAATCACTGCTGGATAAGTGCTTGTTCTGTGTGTGACACTGGCAGCCAAGTGAGGTTCAGCTGTGCACAGGGCGAGGGGCTGTGCTGTGGCTGGAGCAGAAGTGCAGGGAGGGAGAAAGAGCAGGAATGTTCACAGCCTGCCCTGCCATGTGAGCTCCCCTGTAGGCTCTGATGGGTCCTGTGCCCCATGCTGGCCTGGGGCCAAATGACCCATCCTGAGACTTGGCATCTGACACAGAATTCGCATTTTCTCAGCATCCTGAAAGCACGTGCTCTAAGGACAAACACAGTTTCACTGTAAATACGGCCCGGCCGTCATTGTGAATGAGAATAGAGCACCTTCGGGATGAATTGCATTCTGCTGCTCCACTGAGGTGTTAAACTGTTTGGTGAGCATTTCAAAGCTGAATCCCTGCCATGGTTAGTGCCAGTGCACATAGATCATGCACTGTGCCCTGTCAGCAGGGCTGCTGGAGGGCTGCCGGCAGTGCCAGCCGCTCCCTCACCGAGTATGGAATTTCCACCTGAAATTCCTCAACTTCCAGCTTCTTGCATGGATTGCTTATACTTAAGCATGACTGCATTTGAGTGCTCAGTTTTGAGATGGCCTCTGATGTTCAGACACACATCCTGATGTATTTATCCCCAAAGTATATGGTCCCATGGCTTTCTGGAAATGGAGCTGCTAGTATTTCCCAGACCCGGGAACATCTAAGCACACAAGTCACGTTGGAAAACACAGGCTCTCATCCAGCTCTCCCTGTAGTCATGCTAAAATGACTAATTAGTATTTCTTTCATCCCAAAGTTTTGAAAGAAGATACAATTAATTTAGGAGTACTGTGCCTGTGCTACCTGGTGTGAGGGAGGGATTGCTTCCTGCTTGTGCTTTGTCAAAGCCAGAAAAGCCTACAAGAGCTGACAGGTTTGGGCAGGAGAAGAAGAGCTCAGTGATAAGAAGGAACAGTGACAGCCAACCACCTCTTGGCAATCAAGCAGAGAAGCAGTGACATCCATTCTCCTTTTCTGGGGGAGAAGTAGGACAGAATGTCAGCAACTCGTTGGGTGACCAGGGTGCTGTGAGAGAGACACAGAACTTCCAGGTGGTGACACACTGAAGGTGTTGCTGCAGTGACAGTGGAGTGAGTGCCTGAAACTCCTTCTGCCTCAGGAGAGAAAAATCAACCTGTTTGCTGCAGAGCTGCTCTGCTGCACTGGGCTGGCTCCCCTCCCTCGGAAGTACTTTGATTTTATTGACAGCGCAGTGAGACCTAGCATTAGAAACACTCAGTCTACCTCTCAGCCAGCATTTTCCTGGTGGTGGAAACAAGCATTTGTGTAACCACCAAAATCTGGCTGTGGAAATCGTGACCTCATTTGAGATTATTTATTTCACAAAGCAGACTCTGTGCTTTTCTCCATGGCACTAATTCCTCTTGAAATCCTGTCCCTCAGAGCTCTATTGCCTCTGCTCAGACTGCGGGCTGCCTGTTACAGCTGGATTTGCTGGGAGCATTCGTGTGATTGTTCCCTCATTTCCAGGCCCTGGCCCAAAGGCAGTCTTTGTCACCCATACTCTCATTTGGCATGAAGATGTTTTCCTCTCAATTCCCTGGTCAGATATTTGCCACTGTAACTCTGGCCACAGGAAGGCAGAATTAATATTTCCTCTTGATGTTGCGTCAGGGTATCACATAGGAAGCTGAGAGTGAAAGGCTGGAAGGAGCCTTCAGAGACTTTCTTGCTCAAGGTGCTGCTCTGAGGAAGGATCAAGTCAGCCCACACAGCTCCCATGATGTACCACAGTTTAACTGCTCTCAACAGCTGCAGTGAGGGGATTTTCGCACAGCCAGAGGCAGCGTATCTCAATCCCCTACTACCTTAAGAAAATATTTTTTCTTACTATCCAACAAGAACCTTTGCTGCTAATGAAGCCCTTTTTATTTCTTATCCTTTCTTCCTGCTTCCTCAGCCACTAGGGCAGAATATAACCTAGAACTCATCATCCCTTAATAATGATGTTTAATGTATAGAAAGACTATCAAGCTGTCCCATTGGCTTTCTTTTTTGTAGATCAAACAAAGTGAAGCCACTTATTAGTGCTGATTTTTCTAAATCTTTCCCCGTTTTGGGCTTTCCCAAAAAGCTTAAATCTCAGAGGAGGTTGAAAGGTGAATGAAACATCACTTCTCTTGGTAACTGGGCCCATTCATTTAAACTAGGACTTCTTTTTCTTTTCATTTTGGGATTGTTTAACCTATAAATATAAAGGAAAAATCTGGAAATGTGAAACTCTTGCAAACTAAAATCTGTCTGAATTCATATGATTTTTTTGACAAGCAAAGTTTAAGCAGCTCATCTTCCCATGCTCCAGCTCTCTTTCAGACACTGCAAGAAAGTTACTAAAGGCAAGAGTTATTTTCTTAGTCAATTGGCTTCTTTCTTGGAGCCTCCATCTGCAGGCAGTGCTGTCTGTAAGAGGAATGTCTTCTTCAGCCTCGCTCTTCATTCTCAGCTCTGTCCTAGGCACTAACTGCCAAAACCACTTGATTGTTTCTTCATGTAATCCATACATGCTCTTTTTGGAATGACAGTTTAAAAGCAAAGAGCCACACCCTAGCTCTGGTAAAGGTATGATTTTAACACGATGGATACCATTTTTCATTCTTTTTGGTGGTATTTTTTAAGCGCCCTCGTCCGCAATGTAATCCTAAGAGACGTGCTGCAAACATGCTTTTTACTTAGTGAATGCACTCTGGGGGTCCAATCCTTTTGAGTGACAGTGATGGAGAGCCTTATCAGGAATCCTCCCACTGCATCCCCTGACTGGCTGGATGCACCACAGAGTAGTTAGAAAATTCTTTGCCGTAGAGAGAAACAATTATAAAGCATTTTTAGAACAGTGAATGGAATGTTTTTCACAGCTGGCAGTTCTTATTTATGACAAGTAATAATTGCCTCAGCTGAAAAAAGGCTCTGAAAGGGAAAAAGAAGGTATTTTTAAAGGGAATTTGGCACCCTCGGATTTGCAAGTTAGATTCTGCAGGTACTGGGTAGCTTCAAGAAAAAGGATGCTGAGGGTGCTGAGGGGGGTGGACTGGGTCTGCAACAAGGCACTGCCTCCAGAGCCACGGGAGACCTACAGAGGTGCAGCCACACCTTCACCAGATGAGGATGGAAATAATTGGAGTTTTTGGTGTTTGTGTTGGGGTTGTTGTTGTTCTGGGTATTTTTTTTGCAAGGAGGAAATGAGAGTTCGTGGGGTTGGGTCTCTCTAGCACATCTAGGTATGAACGAGCACCTGCTATACAGTAGCGTATGGATGCCCAGGCTGAAGAGGATACAATTACAGAAACTCCTTCTGAAATGGAAAGAACTAGACACTAACGCGATGCACGAGCTTCTAAGCCTGTGTTTTCTGTTAAAGAAATTTATGAGGTGTGTTTGCAGCTAATGGATACATCTTAGTCACTAACGTGTAAATATATGTTGGAATTCAAAAGACCTGAGCTCCTGTGGCTTCACACAGATTTTTTTCCCAGCATCACTCTTTTAAACTACAATTTTCTTTAAGAAATTATAAGACTTAAAATATATCTGTAACACTGTAAGATTATAAATATCATGGCCTTTGAATTTGGACTCAGCAGAACAACTGTTTCTGGGTATTGTTTCTCAGTTGGATGGGTTCTGTGAGTACTGTTTAAAATATAACACATTTTAAATGTCCTGGCAAGTACTTTTATCAAAAAATTTCCCAATGAATCACCTGACAACTCTTACAGCCAACAATGAGCAAACAGGGAGATTGCTTTTCAGGGTGTAGGTTAACTTTCTCCAGTTCTTTTGTTGAGCTTCTCTTAGTGGGAAGAGAAAGTTTGCCAAGGCATGTTGTCCATAGCATCTCCGTAACTTGTAAAGGTCTTTTCCTTTCTGCTAAAGACTATTTCTTTTTGTGCAGAGAATGTTACATAGCCTATTTTAAATGGAAATCATACTTTTTATATTTCTTTGCTGTGTAGCAAGCACGGGTTCCACCTAACCTTGGCTGAGAAGAAGGGTTCTCCAGCTCCTTGGCGAGGAAGACAGAAAAGAACTGCCAGGACAGTCCTGCAAATGTGGGAATGCTGAAGGAGTGCCTCTGCTCTGTGGCTGGAAAGCCTGTGTTTCCAGGCGTCGCCAGTCTGACTTTCTTTCCAGCCTCTGCTCTGTCTCTTCCCGTGCATGGGCACAAAGAAAAGGAAAAGATCAGTGTTTATTGCCTTGGCTGTGGCATCTAGGGTGATAACATCTGAGAAGTGGCTGGCAAAATGTGAGCACCCAGTGAGGCATTTGGCTGGTCTTTTATTTAGACTGTGAATTACTCTCTGCAGAGATCCTGCATCCTATCGTGTCATATGACACTCTGGGCAGCATTTCAACACAAATAAATAAATAGAAACAGTAATAATTGCCTTGCACTTTTCTCTCAGCTGCAGGATTTTGGGAACCCCCAGTACACATTTCTTCTTGGTCTTCACTTTTGAAAGTGCCTAGAACAGGGAGAAGAAAAACAAGCATTTGGCTCTAATAGAAAAAAGGACAGTTAAGCTTTCCATTAGATCTCACACAGACAAAGCCCAAAGCACCCCAATTTCACATCATTATTAACAAACCCATAACAGCAAGTGGTTTCCTGGAATCTAAGACCCTTTGGGCTCTTTAAAAAGTAGTCAGCAGGACTTTCCACATGCTGCAACTATTATGTTTTATGTGCTTTCTTGGGCTGACGCGTCTCATCATTGTTTTCTGCTGACACCTTGGAGATTTTCTGGATCTCTGTGTTCCATTGTACAAGTGACTACTTCTGAAAAAGCCATTTTATTGACAGTCTATAAGGGCTGTTCTTGGATGAGAAACAAGTAACATATTTGTACACCCCTCTGTCTGCATGGCTGTGTGTGGGGTCACACAGGGACACCCAGCTTTGGGTTCCAGTGCTATCGAGACACATTTTCATCTGACATCCTGTGCGGGAGTCAGAGCTGTGCCTGCTCACATCAGCTGAGGATTCAGCCTCTAGAGTGAGCGTAAATGACTTTAAATCTCTTGCTGCTGCAGTTGCAGAAGCGGATCAGAAATGGTCAGGAATAATGCTCTGTTGCTTTTTGTCTTAGGCTGCACGGACCTGGGCACTGGAGCCTCTGACAAAAGAAACCCCCCACTGACTCTCTCCCTGGAGCTGGATTCTCAGAGGCAAGAGAATCCCAAAACAGACAAAACACTCTGGTGGAGGAAGGAAAGATAAATGTAAGGGCCCAAAGGGCCTGAAACATTAATATTTTTCTTTTTCTTTTTTTCTGCAAGAGAAATTTCTGTTAGAAAGGGCCCATAAAATAATGAAAGGTTCTCCAGTGTACTAGCATGTGATTTATTATGCCCAAGTGTGCTTTGTATCTCCCTAAATGCAGCCAGGCAATGGCTTCTACTGTTAGGATGCAAAGGTTTGAGCGTGAGAAAGAGAAGTCAGAGGGATTTTGGAATCTGGAAAGCAAAAAACTTACTCTGAAGGGGTTTCTGTGTTTTTGCTGAGAAAGCAGGTGGGAGAAGGCTGGCATGGGGAGGTCGGGCACAGGTGGACAGACAGGAGAGCTG
Organism: Callaeas wilsoni; assembly: GCA_013398955.1. Lineage (NCBI taxonomy): Eukaryota > Metazoa > Chordata > Aves > Passeriformes > Callaeidae > Callaeas > Callaeas wilsoni. The sequence continues at coordinate 134,847 of VWPU01001247.1, read as the reverse complement.
CCTGAGAGCAGATGTGCAGCTCGGGCCCCTCAGAGGTGACCCGAATTAGGCTTTGCTCCTCACTGAGACCCGACCTGGGAGTGCAGGGGTGTTGCAAAAGGAAGATAACAACCAGCTGTGGTAAGAATTGCCTTGCTGGAGGAGAAACTGTGAAACAGTTTTAATTATACCTCGGGAACCAGATATTATATGCAGATATTATGGGATGGGTTTACCTACTGCACTGGGGTTTTCCTATTTTGCTTAATAAATACTATTTTACAACATGAGTTGCTGTTTGAGAGTGGGGAAAGTAAGTCAGCGAACATTGCAAAGAGTTTTTTACAACTTCACAGGTTTCTGGATAGAGACGTGAGCCAATGGTTTGCTTGCAACCTTTATAAACACAACCTTTACAAACACAACCTTTTGGCAGTCAGTCAGGTCTTGGCAGGACACTTGCAGTTACTTATCACAAAAGTTTTTGTGTAAGCATGTCAAATTTAACTACACTTTTTTTTTTTTAATTTGGCCTTGATTTTGAATTCTCTCCAAATAAGATTTTTTTAACCTCTGGCTAACTAAGTCTCCTGGGTAATTATTTGATTACTAGTTGTGTTGGTTTGGATCACCCCAAGACACTGGTTAAATATAGTTTCTCATGTAGAACACATACAGTTGGTTTATACTTCATCTAAATATCTATCATGTTTCTTTCTTCCCTTTTTTTTTTTTTTTTTTTGCTATGGCTTGTATCTACCACAATATGATTTTTGTGTCCTTTTCAGAGCCAGTACTAATAATTCATCAAGGATCACAAAAATATCAATGCACAAGTGATGATGTAGGCTGGCACTTGTCTCTCTTTGGTAAAATGAGCATCTCCTTAGAAAGGTGATGCTGAGGTTGGTGCTCCTTTTTGCCTCACTATTTCTCCTGTTTCAAGGCGAAGAATGTGCCCCATATGCTGGATCTGGTACTCATTCAGGGGTTCATGCCTGGCTTTTGGGGAGAATTTGGAATGGTTGGAGGAAAGGTGTGTGTGTCACCTGCCTCTCTGCTTAACCCACCTGTAGCTGTTCCAAGGGAGAAAGTGTTGACAAATGCCAGCACTTTTTCAGAGCACATTGTAATATAAAACCTAAACCATATTTGCTATTGTTTTCTGCTGCCCTGGGTATAGGTCTGTTCCTGGAATATGTATCAAGAGCAATCCCTCTGTTTACAGGTTAAACATGAGCTATAGAGTACTTACTCCAACTGCCAGTTTCCTGGGAAAAAGGTTTGCAATGACCATCTATAATCTTGGCTGCAAAGAAAGTAAACTCTTAACTGCATATGAGATTAAGCGATTCTTTTCTAGCAATTGGAGTTTGGGTTTGGTGATAATAAGTGTGGGTTTGTGATTTAATAGGTCATTACCTTCTTTGCCCATAATCACAAAGTAATAAATAACTATTGGCAAGATGGATTAGAGCTAGGTCTGAAAGGCATGAAAAAGATAAAGCAACAGGCACAAAAAAATACTTTATATTCATAGAAAATGGGTCCTAGCCAAAATATGCCATCTAAACTGATAGGAGAGTAGATTTTTATTAGATGCCTCTGATTTGGGGAATGGCTGAACATCTACTTTCACAAGAACTAGTTGTCTTTCTGGTTTTTAAAATGCATTTTGGACGTGTTACGTGGGAGTGTCCCTTTCTGAAGAGGTAATTCCACACCTCACAGAGCCAGACTCATGGTCCCATGGAACCAAACTTGCCCCTGAAAAACCACACCAGATTTCGGGGCCCAATTAACCAAAAGCTGTCAATGCTTCACTGTTCACTTGCTGCCCCATTCAACATTTGTTGCAGCTGCTTTGAGTTGTTCTGGCTTCTGGGGCACAAGGCACAGTTCCTCATCCCTTCCTTTCTTGCAATACCTTACTCAGTTCATGTTAAACAAATGGTGGCATCATTTCTAATTTTATATTTTGCCAGCCCTTCTTGTTCCCTTCTGTGCAATATAATAGTCATATTGTTGCAGCACATCATATCACATCAGTTGTGTCATAAACTCCTCACGGTTTTGATTATCTCTAGATACGCTGTGCAGAGCTCCAGGCTTGCTTGCTTTCTTGCTTTGCAAGAAAATACGTGAGAAACTGAAATCCAAATGTGGCAAAAAACTTCCCCAGGGGTGGGGAGGGAGGCTGGTGTGGCCATGGTGCTCATCACCAACTCTTGAGCTCACCATTTGTTTCTTCTCTGCCTCTCCACTTGACTGCTGCCAGAAAAAGAAGATGCAGGCAATGCGTAGATGCCTTTGATGTGGTCTAGTTTTGAAAATGTGGAAATACAGTTGTGCGGTTCTGAGCCCAACATCAAGGTCAGCTGGTGGCTTTGTTCAAAATTTTTGGATTAATCAGGAGGAAGTACCTGTCCTTTTCCTTCTCAGTGAGGTTCAAAGAGAATATGTCTTTGCATATTTTAAGGAGGTGAGGAGATGGGGGGAGGAGTGAGATGCCTGAAAAAGTGCCAGTGGATGTTTGTTCACTCTGGAACACAGAGAAACAAAAAGAGCTCTTCCATATTTCTCATCAGCCTCCCCCGTTTCCAATACGTTCACTTTATATCAGTGAACTTTAAGAACAAAATGTGCTCAGGGAAAAGAGATTAAAATTGCAAAGCAGTTTCCTTTCCTATCAACAGAACTGACAGAAAAATGACAAAATGCTTGTGGGAATGATTAGAGAGAGTGAATGTTCTCATTCATGTCATGTCGTATATTGCTAATTTATATGTATTTGTTTTCGTACCATTCTGGCAAATTTCAGGAAAGAATCTGCCAGGAATCAATGGGAAAAATAGGCCTGTATTCTTCTGGAAATTAATAATAAGTATTTGCTGTGTTTTATTTGGATTTTAATGACATCTGTAATGGGAGATGGATACCAGGAATGGAAACAGCCAGTAAGAAGAGGGAGGAGGCTCACAGCAGGACTCTGGAGATTTGAGACCTCTTGCTGCTTCTGCTGTTGGCCTGCTGGGTGACCTTGATCAGTCAGTGTTCCATTTTTTCCTACAGGAAAATGAGGAGGTGAGACTTCCAATATCTTCCATGAGGGAGGAAGGCTCCATGATTTCCATACCTGTTAAATGTGCTCTTGACTGTTGACTTTTTGGGGTTCCTTACATTCTTTCCTCTCCTTCCTCCTTTTGCCTTTCCTATCTCTCAAGAAATGGCTACTGAGTGATAGAGCAGTTAATAAATGCAAAATTTCAATTGAGTATAAACATTTCTTCACTTGCTAGGACAACACTCTCCTTGCTCATCTTTTGGCCACTCCAATTTTCAATGTGTCAGTAGTCTGCAAATACAAGATTCTCACCTTATGCTTTGACTTTTTCCTTTCATTTTTACCCCGTTATTTGGTAACATTTTCATCGATCACTCTAAGTGTCCTCTAATTCCTTCAGCTGTAATTTTGTTGCTTTTTCCATAACAAGTAGGGAGCTATTTAAGGTTCCAGTGACTCTGATGATTTCAATGACATGAAGTTGAAATAAAATTCTCCTCAAAAGCCTAAGGAGAAAAAAAAATTAATCTGGCATGTTCACTTGACTTCTCAGAACCATTCAGGGGCCCAAATCCTCTTGATTTCCACGTCTTTGGAGATTTGCCTTTAATGCTTCAATATTCTGTAAAGGTGCTGATTTAATTTTATTATCTTTCAGCCTGGTTATACAGATTAGTTTTTTCAGTCTTTCCTGGTAAAGTAGCACTAACAACTCCTTAATCACTTCTGTTACTGATTTTATCTCCATTGCATCCCAACCTGAATTTTTTGGCAAGGTTGTTGCCTTCTAGGTTTTTCAGCCTGATTGTCAGGAACATGATATGGCCAAGAATAGACTGGAAAATATGGTTCTTGCTAGTCTGTTTCTACAGAGAGGAAATTAAATTCCATGCAAAGAGGCACTTGCTCTCTAGCAGAACTCGGTTAAAATTGTGAGAAAGGGAGAAAAACAAAGTGCCTGTGAGGGTTAACAGTGAGGAAGTTAACAAGAACCCGATATGGGAACTCAAGAGAAACACCAGGCAGATGGTATACCATCCCAGCAAATACTCAAGCTATTTTCCTGTCTGAATCCACTGATCTGATCTGAGGAATGTGCTGTCTCCAGCCTGTGCAGCTCTCTTTTTCAGAGATGCTCTGACAATGCACCTCATCTCGTGATTCCAGTTGCATTTGCATGGTCAGAGCTGGGGCTGCGGAGGTGTCTGCAGGAGGGCTGGAGCGCTGCATGGCAGAGGGCAGCTCCTTCAGGATCAGTTCCTAGTTCCACAGGGGAGATCTGCCTTCTTGACTGGCCAGACTCAGTCCCACAGAGCACAAATGTCCTGTGGGGTCCTTGTCCTGGGAGCCTGGATAACCCATCCTTTTACTTTCTTGGCAATGAGAAATCTCTCAGGTGACCTAGGGAAGGGCTGGGAAGGGCGCAGGTATCCTGCAAGGGCTGCAGACACAAGCATAGTTGAGGAGAAGGATCCCTTTCCTCACCAGAAAGTTTCCTCTTTCCAAGGGACTTAAATCTGAAAGAAATGTTTGATCAAATGGTGGAACTCCTCCATCTCCCCAAACCACTCTATGGTGAGTGTTAAGTCTTTTTTTTCCTCCATCCTGTGGGGTTTTTTCCAAGCTGGATATGTCTGGCACGATCATGTCATACTCTGGGGGTGGAAGGAACATTAGCTCAGCATTTTCAATGGGAGCAGAAGCAGAATTAATCCAGTTTATCCAAAAGCTGGTGTATGGGAAAGGAGTGTGCAGGAAATCTTGGTCTTGGAGGGCTGATGGATTAATTTACAGGAACTGTTTAAAGTCTTTCTGTTTGGCCTGGCTCTTCTGTGCCTTGGTGTAATGTGGGAGCTAGCAGCCAGGCAAATCCGTGTGTTTAGCAAAAAGGAAAGGTGATTAAGGGACAGGATCTGAGAATTTTACCCATGTCATTTCGGAAGAAAGTGTTGTAAAGAGAACACAAACAATTAGGGCATATGCTGAGTTTGTTTATCTTCAGAAGCCTGTGGTAGGTGTGCCAGTGCACTGGCGTTCTGCAATTAACAGTAAAGGCAGACAGCAATTAACCACATGTCTGCTGTGAGCGGTAATGCAAGTTATTTGTATTTAACCTTCATGATTCATGAGCCACTTTCATTCTGGGAACTAAAGAGAAAGGGAAGGAACATCTTAGAACCTGATGGCACTATGTGAAAAATGATCAGACTTCAGTAGTCAGTAATGAAAAAACTTATACACATAAATAAAAATATATAGGTTCTTCCCCCATATTGGCAGATGATATATAATAATTTATCATACATATACATGTGTATATGCATACATACATATCTATGTGCATATATATTTTTGTTGGTAACAGTAGATTTCTATTTCTGGGAACTTCAAGCTTCATTGCTTTTAGGATCTCAAATCATATGTATATTGAAACCAGTGGAAAAATCCTTATCAGTATCAATGGCTGTTGCATTTTGATTGCTGGTAAAAACACCACGATAGGAGCTATGGGCTTTGCAGGTTTTTTTTGTCTGGTTGGATGTTCTTTTTTCCCCATTCTGATTTCTGAAGGAATCAGACTTACTTAGAAAAAGCAGCCTTTATAGGATTCAGTATTCAAAGGAATGTGATGGCACACCCAGGCTGTTGGAATTAAGCCTGTTCTGATGCCACATCTTTTGCAAGGGATTTTGAATTGACAGACAGCCTTCATGAATAATTGTCACTGGCACAAGTACAGAGCTGGATCTTTCATAAAAAAATATCCTGGCCACAGGAGAAGAAGAGCAAGAAAACGGAAGGATACCTGTGCTAGTCTTCGTTAAAGAAGAAATAGCTACTGAATGAGTTTACATACACTCTAAGATCACTTTTTCTTTTTCCCTGAGCCAGAGTTCTGTCTCAAAGCTTGTTTTTGGTGGAATGAGGTTTAGCAACCAGTTCGTCTCATTATAGGTAAACAGATACATTTTGGACAGTTTTCCATTGAGCAGAGTATAAATCTGGGCTTAAATGTAATGAACTGGCTTCAAAAAGTGTACTGGAATATTGATTTTTGTGAATTAATAAGATATTGTTTTCAGGTTTTTATGGATTAATACTTAGCAACAAGCTGTTCAGGATTTGGATAGAGAATATCCTAGTGGTAAAATGCAATTTTATTTTGGAAATGGAAGTGCTTTAAGATGGAACAATTGGATTGGTGGACAGATTGTATTAAAGGGTAGCAAGGGAGAGACACAAAGTGCCTTTATTGCTTATTCTTTCAATACAAGTAATAAGTATTGATGACCTAAAACAAATCCAATGAAAGGTTTTTTTGAAAATAGAGTTTGGAGGGCTGTTAGTTTTGTCTGTGCCTGAAAGTGTCATCTTAGAAAAACCAATTAAAATGAGGTATTTTGGCCAGAAAACAATAATCTTTTTAGCATAAAAAGAAATATTTTAAATTGTGTTCCCATTTATGAAAATGTATAACTTAGCTTGGAATCAAAAGCTTATTTAACACTTCTAGCAAAATGAAATATGCTTTTCTGCTGCTGTCTCTGTTTCCATTGGGAACTCCGAAATTTTCCAATAAGAACTTTTTCAAAGGTGAATTTTCTCAGGGGAATTTTCTTTCATATCCATCTAATAACCCATGTCAGGGAGCACTTCAGATGTTCCACAGTGAGATGAAAAGAGATCAGGGTATTGTAAGCGGAGCTGAAGGATGAGGAGAGTGGTTTGAGCTGCAGAATGCCAGACTCGTGGGGGCAGCTCAGCAGTGGGCCAGGCGAGATGGAGAGGTTGAGGGGCAGAAGCGAGAACATGCTGCGGTATCTGTGATCGCCCCGGGAAGTCCTCTGTGCTCTGGCTACCTTTGAGCTGCCACGCTCTGGACCAGGTGCAGAGCACTGGTGGGATCAGCTGGCATCAGTGGGAGCAGTGTTTTGAGTTGTACTCCTCCAAAAGGATCTACAGCACAGCCTTGGGGAGAAAGCAGCAGAGCCGGCGAGTTTTGCCATCCTTTACTTGTCTGTAATTACTCAGCTCTGCTAGTGCCGGCTCTGATCTCAGGTGTAGTGCTGGGGTAGCTGCCCTGGTTTCACAGGAGCTAATCCTCAATTGTTCAACTGAGACCAACAGCAAGGCTGTAATCTCCGCTACAGAGCAGTCACAAACACAACAAACAAATAGCCATTGGCATGGCTTCAAGAAACGTGTTCCATCAGCTGTCGTTCTCTTGCCGTGAAAAGACCTGTAACAAAGCATTCCTGTAGGGAACGGGTCGCACTTGCAATGTAAATCAAGTTCAATATCACCAGACTTGTTAGTACAGTCTTTGGTGCTGCTTGATAAACAGGCAGCACATGGAGCCTTGACACCTGGTTGGGCATTAATAAAGCCCTCGGTCAGCATTTTACCCGGGAGGCAGTGAGGAGAGAGCCTCGGGAGCGGGTGAACGCTTGTCTGCGTGTAGTGCAGGAAAGATGCGAAAACCTTGAGTGTCCTTCGATTGCGAGCAATCTTTGCTGGATCTCAAGGACAGGAGTATGAACATGAATACATCTCTGCTCCTAAAACTCCAAACACATTGTGCTTTGCTGTCAAAGCAGTCTGCAGGAAGCACAGCTGAGCACAGCCCATCAGGCAGAGCGTGCAGCTGAGCTCTGGGGAGGGATTTGGTGTGCAGTCACAGGATTGCCCGTGAGAGCTCCTTGATCAGAACAGAAATATCTAATCAGGTCTGTCTCCTGTAACTGTCATGTAGAGAAAACAAGGCTACAAATTGGATTTGTGTGATCAATGGGCAAGAAAGACCACTTTATCCACCTTAGCAGTGCTGACGTACAACACCAGGCTTTGGTGACAGCAAGGTGCCCATGTGCTGGCAGGACAGACTCTCTCCTGTCTGGGGACACAGGCTGTTCTGGAACCATACATTGATCATTTTTAAATTTTAGCCACAATCTTGTATGTCAATAGAAAACCAGCTGCTGAGTTTAGAAAGAGTATGATTTTTCTTACAGCAAAATCAGAGGAAGAATTTGCACTGATTTCTGAAGGCAAGTATAGGACCTGACTAGTCATATTGCACAGCAATAGCTGGGTACATAAAGATATGGTTTGGAATTTATTCATGTACGTGAGTGAATTAGGAACCTGCACATATGTTTTGAAGTTCAGGGCTGCAGTGGAGAGCATGGCACAGGAGTCTGACTGAAACAGAAAGGGGCTCAAAATCTGGCTAAATCCTCTGCAGCCAGGTCTGGCACCACAAAGCCACTGTTAAATAGATCTTCCAGACCTGATCCTTCACAGTTTCCAACATTTTCAAAGCATGAGCATCACAGCAGGTCTTACTGAATCTAATGGCACAGTAAATTTAGTAAATAAATAAATAACATACAGCAGAGATTATGGGAGCCATATCTGATCTTTGTGTCTTATGGAGAATTGGCATGGTGACTTGGCAGGGTCTTTGGAAGGTTTTCAGTTACCTTGATGAATAACAAAACAATTTTAAAAAATTTTCTCTCTTTGTATATTAGAAATGGACTTGTGAAAGAGGGACTGCCAGTCACAGTCTGTCTGTCTCCCCATGAGTCTGGAAGAGGTTGATGGGATGAAGAGTGCAGCTGTGGAACCCCCCAGAGCATGAAGATCTGTAGGATCTGTTTGGAGAGGGAAATGGGTCATGGATACCAAATGACAGGTGTAGCAGCATCGACCTCTGATAATGTTTGTTCTGAGAAAAAAGAAGCACAAAAACCACCTAAACCCCAGAGACTGGGACCTACAGTGACAATTCCTTACTTCAGGAAATTAAGCTTTTCTGAACAATACCAAATTCTGTCATGCCCAATCAAACTAATTAAAGAACACTACCACACTTTATTAATGTAATTTATCTCTTGCCTGAGGTGAACTATATTTATGCTCCAGTTACTCAAACATCACTGCTCTGTGTTTGAAGGAATGATGTTATTCAGTGATGTTTGTGTTCCACAATATCAGGCAGTAATTGAACAAGCACCTGGGAAATGGGTATTTCCTACTTCGGAAAAGCTTCTTTGGGGAATGTGTTGTTGCACAGGTATGTTGGTGAACAGGCTGGACTTGGGCTTGTCCTTATTTGAATGGCAGCTGGAGGCCTACTCAAGCCAAACTTCAAGCCAAACAAGCCAAAATTCACCTATAACCATTAAGCATGTGAACGGCCTGTTTAACTGAACGCACATGTTCACATCATTTAATGAATCAGGGTTGGGAAGCCAAATTTATTCCAGCTGAAGATCTGGCAGGGAAAGGCCAATATGTGCTGAAGGAGGAAGGAAGAAAGTTAGTTAGTTCTAGAGATTAGAAACATTAAAGAAAACGCCAATAGTAAAAAAAGTATTTATTTTAAAAGATATCAATGGCTTCCGTGGATATGCCTCTGATGTAGCCGCAGTTGCAGGGCTCATAGGCACGGTACCCATCTGCCTTTGGTACCAGCTGGAAGAAGCAGTTTAACGTAATTTATGGAGTGGGACAGCGTGAGGCAATGGAAAGCATTGCCCAAAACTGACTGAGGGGTTTGCCTGGTGATTGCTTGCCATTTGTTGCTGTCTGCTTGATGAAAGCAGAAGACAGGAGGGAGCGAGGAGAGCAGCACGGAGCTGTCACGGGCCTGGCATGGACGGAGGGTGAGGCAGCTCCTGGATGTGCAAGGCTGGAGGCAGAGCGAGCTGGCAAGGGAGGTGCAGCCTCCTGCCTTCCCTACAGACCTGGCTTTGTCAGCTGAGCTGAGCTGAGCTGGCTCAAGGCCATTTTGGCCACCTGTCTGTGCTATTTGCCTGCATTTGGGGCCAGCCCTGGGTGGCCTGAGAGAAAACCCCACTGGGGCTTGCACACTTGGAAAGAACATTGCAGACAGTCCTTGTCTACCCTTCCTCACCCACATTTTTGGTGGATAAGATGGGCCCTTCCCCAGCAGGGACTGACTGTGCCTGCTTTGAGGGCACCTGAGATTTGCAGCCATCGGAATCCAGAACTGGTCCGAGCTCAGGTATGGCCTGTGCAGAGTCATGGGAGAAACCGGCACAGGCACAGAGAACACAATGGGAAGCAAACCCAGTCAGGGACATGGAAAAGCAGATATCTTACCTCGAGTTGCAGCACGTTTCATCTCAGACCTGCAGGAGCAATGGTTGTCAACAGTTTTCAGTGGCACTCTGCTGGCTCTGTTCCAGCCCATACACTGGACATTAATGCAGTGACTGTGCAATTTTACTCAGGTTGATTTAGAGAATTTCACAACTAAATTTATAGCACCGTTAAGTAGGATGACATGTGGGGAACAGTACCATGTTATTTTCTTTTTTTAAAACTTGGGTTATATATTTACTGCTTTCCTAAGTGGGTTCTTAAAAAATATCTGACACGTAGATTCTGTCTTGTAAATAGGTCCAAATGAATTTTATTGAGATTTTTGTGTAAATCTTTTCTACCCTGCTCCCAAGTAGATTTTGGCAGTTTAAAAAGCCCTCTAAGAACAAAGAAAAAGGAGCTTTTATTCTTTGTGAATAAATGAACTGCAAATTTCCTTGGGTAGTAGTTAAAACTGTTTTGGATTTTCCTAAAGAGAACACCGACTCGCATCCATTGATAAAGCACACCTTAGCTCTGTATCAGTAACAAGTGCAGTGGGCTGCATCAGATTGCATCTGCCACTGAGAACACAGAGGCTTGTGTGGAGGACAGAGCAGGACTGAGCTCCCAGCCTGTTGTGTTTATGGCTCCAAAACCAAAGTACAGATTGGAGATTTGTCCCAGGTCAGAGTCTCCTTGACAGCCTGTGCACTGTTGCATATCAAGTGCTCCTGCATAAAGAAGTTGGATGGCAAAAAAATAAATCCTGGTGCTGTAGAGTAAAAGGCAAGTCCTGATGCCTCACACGTTCTAGGAACATGCCTCCCAGACTGCCAGCTCAAAATTTAGGCTGAAAACAAAAAAACCCCCAAAGCCATGATGAAGATGACAGGATGATGTGTAGGGTGCAAACTGGGAGAGCCTGTGGTAAAAGAATAGAAATTATTTTGAAATAGAAAAACATGACTGGAAAGGTAACTGAACAGCATGTTGAACATGCTGATTTTTCTTCCTGATGATTAAAACAAGAAAAAACATACTACAGAGCTGATCATTAGTATAATTGTGATTTTAGTGCTATGTTGGATAATTTCTTCCAACAGTGGAGAAATGTCAAGAAATATACCAAAGATAGAGGATCCATTAACAAGTCAGCTGGGGCAAGCAAAAATTCATGTAATATGCCACAAGCATGATGAGATCCAGAAAAGGCATAAGGACTGAAGAGAATGGTAAAATGCATTGCATGAAAAGCAGTCATTCTGTTGGAAAAAGCTGTTACAGAAACACAGAGCTTTGGCAGTTCATGCAATTAAGAAACACCAATTAATTGAAACTGGAAGATGTATTTTTCCAGATAGAAACCTGGCTTTATATTTAGACAGCTTTTTTTGCTGTTATTTGTCTGGACCCGTTTGCCTATTAGATCTACCAAGTCCTACCCTTGGTTGCTTCATACCTATCAGGCTCTCCCTGGCATTGCTGCCAGAGGCTCTTCAAAGGCTGTGGCCATCCAAGAGCCTCCTGTGGCAACTGGTCCTGCCTCATGGCAGGAGGAGGCATCTCCCCACGCTACCGAGTCAGTGTGATCCTCTTGTAGCACAGGGAAGCAGAAGTGGTTCTTACTGACAGGACAGCAGCAAGTGACTTCTGGTGGCATCGCCTTCGACAAAAAATTGGCAACGTAGATTTTCATTGAAAAGAAAACCTGAGCATCTAAGATTTCTATCTTGAAATCAGTGACCTGTGCCTGGAAGAGGGTAAAACACAGTAGTTCAAAAGAGTCCCTGTCTTGCTCCCTGCCTCAATAAAAATGAGGGAAAGCGGGATTGCGGCTGAAAGGGAATTGGGTTTGGATGCTCCACAGCAGTGCACAGAAATAAAGCCCCCTCTCCTCCCTTCTCCAAGGAGTGTCTCTCTGGGGCTTGGGCAGGCAGATGAATCACAGCAGAATTTAACTGGTTCAAGAGAAGCTGAATGAAAGAGTTTGGTAACCCTGCCAGATTTATTGCTTTATTCATTATTTATGCAGACAGCAGCTGCAAAACAGATTTAGGGACTGACTGCAGTAAATAAATGGCTGACATGGCCCAGCTTTGGCACTGCATAGCTGTTGTGCCAGTGTGTTAATTTTGATTCAGATACTGGTATTAGAAGCAGCACCCACCCCAAGCTAATGACCCATTGTGGGTGACAGCAGCAGGGCAGAGATGGAGCAGTGCCCTTGTCCTGAGGCTGTGAGGGCTGAGTACAGCACAGAGCAGGTGCTCTTGCTGCAGCATCTGCAAGGTAATACAGGTATTGTAGGGGAAATCTCTTGCTTAAGTTATGGGATATCTGTCCCTTCCACTATGCAGGCTTTCTTAAAACACAGTGCTCCCAGTGCCTTCAGGGACTTCACTGTGTCCTCCCCTGGCCATGGCTGCTCACAAAGCTGCACCTAGGCAAAAGAGGGGAGCTCTGCTTTTTTTTTTTTTTTTTTTTTGGCAGAAAATGCACCTTGTTCCTGTTGGTGTGATGTATTTCATACATGTGTCTTGGCCAAAACAGAGCTTTAATAATAGATGCAGGGAGAAAGCACTGACCGAAGGTTGCGTCGCTGGTACAAAACTCTTGCTGAACGTCCAGTGACGATGCAGCCTCTTGGCATAATTTGAACAAGATCTTACTATGTTATAGGAAATGTATCCCATTTGCATCCCTGTCTCTGTTCACTGGTGGTCTCATCTGGCTCCTGGGTGTGTGCAAGGGTGGGTTTGGGGGGAGCAGCAGGGCTGTCCCCGCCCGCCCTTGGTGCAGAGCCTTGTCCCCGTGGGAACAGCGCTCCCGGGGGAGCTGTGGCAGGACAGGAGGCAGGTGGAGATGCCAAGCTCTGGATGAGACCTGCGGTGGGCTCCTCTGCTGCTTGCACTCATTAAGCATCCTGTGGCACTTGGCAGCAGTAGGGCCATTAACCTTAATGTCCTGGCTGAGCTCCAGCCTGCCTAATTGCACGCTGCCCAGGAGGCAGTATATTCCCAGGGAAGATTCAGGTGTGGAAATTGCTCTTCGCTCCCTCTCCTAAACAATGTTACACGAAGGGTGGTTTAGTGCTGAAGATGAAACCTTATTTTATTCAGAAACCTAAATCTGGATTTAAGGATGTAATGGAACACAGAGTCTTCAAAGCAACGCCCAGGCTCCCGAGCAGACCCAGGTGCAGAATGTGGTTTTTGCCTTCCTGCAAATTTTTCACATTCCTTTATTAATAACAAATCTCCTAAAATCTGTTTAGGCTCATTACTTGCAGCAAATAAAAATACTTCACGCAAAAAGGAAACAGATGGTCCTGAATGTTGAAGATCTGTTTGAAATGTATTTTCAGCCCACTGTCTGGAACTTGTCTTGGGTTGTAAAGGAATCGAAGTTTAATTACAGGCTCTGCAACACTAACACTGTGAAACCAGGGGATTCTCCCATCTTTGTGTATCAACCTAACTAATGGTCTCTCCATCATGGCTAAAGGGAAATATTTATGCAATTGTTGGAAGGAAAATAAAGCTGTGTCTGAAGGCTTCTTCTCTGGGACCAAATTGTTCCTACATTAGTCAAGAAGTTTTACTCTTAAGCTGGAGTGGACAGAAGATTTGCATTTTCTGGGCTGACCTGGCACCCTACCTGTGGATGTGATGCTCCTGGACGGTCCTGCTGACTTCACATCTACATTACAGAGTGAAGGCTGGGGAGTTGTGCAAAGAGCCTCGGACAGCAGCTACACCCTGTGTGTACAGTACTGTAGGCTGGAGTGCAGGAGCATTTCCAATGTCTCTGAATTTAAAGCTGTGTTTGGGAAAGCACAGACTTTAAGCAGAAGCAATGGTTATGGTTTTTTCCTCCAGGGACACCTCAGGAGGTTAATTCAATCTGTGTAACTCAGACTCCAGAGTTCCTGCTGGCACATCATCCAGTTTTTGTAGTCAGTGTCCTGCTTCCAGCTGAAACACAATATGGTGCTTTTAAAAACAAAAAAATTATAAAAATATCACACAGCTGCTTTTTTTTAGGACACTGTGCTCTTCTGTGCTCTTAGATGACCCATGGGCATGGCTCTCGTCAGGTAGATATGATCACCCAAAATTGATGGGCGGAGGAGGAAAACCTGAAGCCAGAGCTGAGGCAGAGGAGGGGCTCCCTGTGGGTGCCCCAAGGACAGCATCTGCAGGGCAGGTTTGCCCATTTCTTGGACTAATAACAGTAATAATAAGTTATCACCAAATTGGTTGGGGCAGAGTTCATGAATTTTACTTTTCTCTGACACACCTGAAGTTGCTGAGCAATTGGCAGGTAGGATGTGAGTGATGCTGCTTCTCTCTAGAGCCAGGTGTTCAAGGTTTGCCAGAGTTGGAGTGTTTGGCATCTCTGATGCTTTTCTGCCTGGCTGGATGCTGGACACCTTTGTAGCAGGACAACAACAAATGGTGAATAAAGTGCACCTGAAATGAAGCTCTAAATGCATAATTTTGGGAATTACAGACTGTTGAATGAATTTATATTTGAATAACATCAGTGAATACCAGTCTGGTAGCCAAGCACCTATAAATAAAAAAAAGAAGTTGTCAAGTAAAGGGGAGTTATTTTAGAAATTAATGACTTGTGGGATTTTTATGTAACGTATTTTTGTTGAAATCTTATTTTGTTGAAATCATATTTTTGCCTCAAATCTAGGACTTGGGTTTTCTCACTTCCTCCCCTCATCTTTTCACAGGAAGATTGGAATAGCTGTATAAAGTGAGGGTTTATGGAGGAGGCATTCTTAGCTTCTTTCTAATAAAATTATGGAGAAAGAAAAGGTCAAGCAAGGTTTCACTTATCAGATTTTCTATCAGTTTTTCTCCTTTACCTTAACTGAAAAATAATGAAAAATGAAAGGTATTTTTAGAAATAATCAAAATGAAAATTTGTGTTTCCCAGAAAATAATAATTCAGAATTTTCTCTTGAAGAATGGTGAGTGACAGGTTTCTAACCTTGAAAATACTTCTTTTCCCTCCTCTGTCTCCTTCATCCTTAAGTTCAGCCATCTCTGGCATCGTGCCCAAGTGAAGCAGTGAGATGTCTCATGGTTATTCTCTTTGGCTGAAGAATGTTTCTGAGGGTTTTTTTATTTGGAGGATGATGATGATGATGACGATATTCTTTCTGCTTGTTTGTTCTTGTTTGAGACATAGAAATCCCTGTTATTGCAAAACAAGCTCACTTATCCTCACTTATCCTCAAGGAAAAGAAAATCCAACCAAACTGGGTAGCAAATGTTTTCCTGGCTGAGCCCTTGGGCTGCTCTCGCGTGGCTGTGACTGCTCGGGCTGGGGCTGGCAGCTTCCCTGGTGCATCAGCCCACTCTTTGGGGGCTGCTCTGGCTCTGCAGGGGCACCAGCACTGCTCAAATGACTGGTTTTGGGGTTTTTTTCACGACAGGCTGCACAGTTTGGCTGGTTGAGGGTTTTTGATGGTTCAGCCTCTGTGCCTGACGGGTGGGATTAAAATCTCCTGCATCCTCAGCCCATAAGCTGCTGCAGCTGCCCCAGTGCAGGGGGTGGTGGTGTGATGTTGTGGAGAGTTCAGCCAAACCCCTCGGTGGGGTCTCTGGGATCAGTGCGTGCTCCTTTTCCAGGGCTCAAACACATTTTCCAGGGTTTTTGCTCAAACGCACACCTAATTTTATTTTTCCATTTGCAGCAAAGGGCACATCTCTGCATACTCGTTTCATAGCTCTAATTACTTTCCTCCATATTAATTTTTAAGTGAACATAAAACATGACCTCGGGAGGAGCCTGAACTCTCCTGACAGCAGCCCCTGCTTGCCTGGGGAGTGTGCAGGGCAGGGGGCTGAGCCTTGGCCAGCCCACGGTGCAGCCCACGGTGCAGCCCTGCTGGAGTGGCTGCTCAGGTGAGCAGGCAGCAGGGGAGCAGCTCCTCCTGCTGTGTGCTCTCCAAGCCATGGTGCCACGTGCGTTGCCTACAGTTATTCTATCACCCCTGCAGGCACGAGGGGAGCAGCTCCTCCTCCCGTGCGCTCTCCCAGCCATGGTGCCACGTGCGTTGCCTACAGGTATTCTATCATCCCTGCAGGCACGAGCAATCCAGGGCCATCAGCTGGGTGATCCTGAGGAATCGGGTTTGTGCTCGGCACAGTGCACGAGCTTTAACCTGTGTGCAAACGGTGACTCACCACTGGAGCTGAGAGGTAAAACTCACCTTCGCTCACTTGTGAAAAACTTGTGAAAAACATCCATCTCCCCCGAGGAGGCTTGGTATCCGTTTGGATCCTGGAGTGTGAGCCTGGTGGGGCTGAGCTGCTGTCAAGTGCCTGCCCAGGCAAATAAAACCAGGGCAGGCAGCGTGTTGGCACCAGAATTTCACTGAGTTAAATCAGGTTTGACAGTCTGAAACAATACCGTCATCTGATGTCTAGCTTTCAGTTTCTTCATCAGATAATTTTTTTTTTTTGGTACTAAAGCGACAAACTAGGAATCCTTTTAATTTTTTTCAACAGAGTTTGAAAATTTGGGTTGGTGTTTTTTTAGGTTAGCAAGTGCAAAATTTACAGGAATAAATTGAAAGGAATAAAACTTACCTACAAGTGTTTTTTGTTCCTTGGAAACACCTTCCTCCTTCTAACAAGTTCCATATGACCTTTGGGACTGTTCCAGGGTAGAGCTCAGGGTGTCAGCCCGAGAAGTGCTCTGTGTGTTTGTGCTCGCTTGTGTTATAAGGGGCCATCTCATTGCTTCAAGCCTGCAGGCTGGGCAGTTGCTGTCAGTGACCTTGGTGCCTTGATATCATGGAGCTGTGGCCACTTCATTTGGGTAAGATCCATCCCTCAATGTGTGCTAGTGGCATCAACAGCTCATGAAAGACCCTTAACAATCATGATTTCTAGAGCCCTAGGCCCAAATTCTTCTGTGGGTAAAATTCAGAAGGCAAGGGATGCACTGGTGGTGTGGAAATATTTTGTTATGGGTGATTAATAAACTCCTCTTTATGCTTATTCTCATTTGATCCCTTCCTTGCCAGTCTGCCTGCAGCAAAAAGATGGTATATAATACGTATATATTCAGGACACTGATGGAAAATCAGATTTCTTTCAATGTGATATCAAGTCATGCTCCAAACCATGGGGAGAACCCTGTATCCAGTCCCCCTATAGATGCTGTCTATGAAAATCAATATTCTTTGGTCCCAGTACTGATATTTTGTGTGTGCATTGCTTTGTGTTATTGTCTGTTTCGGTTTTGTCTGCTTGCTCCTTACTCTGGCACCTTTATCCAGGGTGCAAGTGTTGTCTGGCTTCGCAGATGTTCCCCAGACTCTGTACCAAGAATCCCAGTGCTGGCTGTTTTCCTAAGAGCCCGGCTTTGCTGCTGCTGAGATGATCTCTGTCTCCTCCCTCCATCTTTTGCTCTGAGTGTAAATGGAATGTGTGCAGTCTTGGTGCTGCAGAAACCCAGCCTCTGGTGTCTCGTCAGGAGCTGTCTGTGCCTGAGCAGCAGTGAGGTCCTGCCATGCTAAACCCCTGTTGTGGGCTTGCTGCTGCTCCTTCCTGCTTGGTGCTGCGTGCTCCCAAACAGCCCTGCTGGGCCATCCCGGGAAGGGATGGTTCATCCCCAGCAGGTTCTGTAGGGTGAGGCTTGAAGGGCGTTTTCCCCAAGGCATGGAGTTTAGCAGTGCTTGCACTGCTGAGAGCCACCAGGACGTCTGTCCCTCTGCAGGAAGCTGCACTGTGGAGTCTCAGCCTGAGCACTTCCAGAATTTTAACTTCTAGCATTTTTAACAGTCCTTGAACGGGCTTTGTAGTCTTCCAAAAGATGGATTTTGCGAATTTTTCCCAAACATGTAATCTGAAAACCCACTTCAGAGCTTTCCTGATGTAGATTAATGCACTAGGAATGGCATTTTATGAAAATACAGAAAATTAAGCAACTGGTTTTTTTGATTGCCAGATACTAGGAGTTTGCTTTATACAACTATCACCAACCCCTCTTGGAGGCATTTGTTCTTGCATTTGGACCTGTGATCTAAAATCATGCATAGCAGAGTTTTTCTACCAACCTTGTTGCAGACAGTTTCTTCCTGAACACAAGCTCATTGTTCTCCAGATGTAATTAGACCAAGTGTTATGACAGTTGGTAGGATTACAGCACTTTGATAAATGACTTGTTTCTCAGAAGAGAAGGTTTGTGAAAACAACACCATTCATCTCATTTCTTGCTCATTTCCCCTGCCCAACTTCCTTCTTGAAAATATGCATGTGGACTTGGATGTGAGCTGAAGGGAAGATTTTGGTGTTTCCCACAGCCTGTGGCTCTGAGTGGCAGCCCTGCCCAGGAGTCTATCAGCTTTTCCCCCAGTATGGTGTCACTTCAAAGCTGGCAAGAGGGCTCTCAGCTCCTGCAGGTCTCTGATAAAAATCCCAAGGAGGACAGATTTTGGTGCAGACTCCTGCAGAGCCCAGGTTCCATTATCTCCTACCCTCTACAACCCAACCATCCATTTCTTTCCCCATCCAGTTGTCTGCTCTGCCTTTCCTGAATGATACACACTGAACTGTGGTGTCGAAAGTGTTGTGGAAGTCAGGGCAACTGGCATCCACGGCCCCTCCCTTATCTGCAGCTCCAGATGTTCTCCCATAGCAGGCAGTCAGGTTTGATGAGGCATAATTTACCTTTGCCCAGTCCATTCTGACTGGTCCAAGCTGCTGCCTTCTCAAAAGTCTAAGAGGAGTCCGTTACCTTCCCCCAGCCAAGGCAGAGCTGACTGCTGCTTTTGGAGACTGAGTGCTTTTGGACTCTTTTGCAAATGGGTGCAATGCTTGTTTTTCTCCAGTCACTGGGGACCTCCCCAGTCATGACAATGTCTCAAAGATGACAGGACTGGCCTTCTTACAACATTGGTCCTTTCTCACAGCACCCTTGGGTACAACTCATCTGGTGCTGTGAGCCTGGAGTCAAGAGATGGGCTGGAAAATCTTCACTTTGTGGTTTCCTAACCATTGGTGAAACTGCTCTGTGAGGGCAGGTGCACTCAGAGCCATGTCCCTTCCAGCCACAGCTGCTGCCATGAGCCTGACAGACCTGTGCTGTGCACCAAGGGAGCTAGGCTTGCCTCTCAGCACAAATTTACCTCCTTCTAGGGTGTTCTGATGACTGACTATCAAGAGTTAGTGCAGCCCTTTCTGGCCGTGCTGGAGCTTTAGAGTGATTTCAAGGTCATTTGGCCATGGCTGCTTTTCCAAGCTGGCTGGAGCAAGCATGAGGGCTTCCCTGTGAAGTTCTGCATGCTGGTGTTAATAATTTATCTATTTTCTGAGTAATACGTGTGTCAGAGCTCAAGACAGTAGCTTTTCAGAGGTTTGAACAATGGTGACCATCCATTCCACTTTACAGCATAGTTTTTTATCTGAAATTGGGTTTTAGGCTTTCCTCTGTTGAGCTCTGTGACTGATCTTAAAAGCTTCTTGATATATTACCCAGGCCTATTAGATTCTACTAGACCTCTCCATCACCAAGAATTGATTTCCCCCTCTTCCCCCCTTAATGCTTGAACTCAGAAGGCCCTTAGGGCTTCTGGCTTAATTAAAAATTAAATTTACAGATCATTTCTCAAATCATCCCTTAAGCAGCCAGTAATAATGATCACCTCTGAGTGGTGTGTGTCACTGTCATTTTAATGTGCTGTGTAGTAAATAGTAATGTGTCCCCTCTGTGAACTCTGTCTGGAGCAAGCTGCCCTATGCTGCTCTCTGTTTATTTATGTGTATAATACAGAAATCAGTGTGTTTTGAGTCCTGGGGTTCTATACCACACTCCATCTTCAGTCTGGCTGAACGTGTTGATTAGACTTGTTCATGTCTGTTTTTCTTCGTCCCATAGCAAAGGAGGGAGTGAGATGTCCTGCATTTATGAACACTTCTGTTTGGTTTGAAAGCTGTTTTCATCTCCCCCAATTGTTTCTCCTACAATTTGAAGATTATTTTTTTTTGTTCCCTTTGCTGGGATATTCAGTTCCTGAAAGACCTTTTGCTTCCATTTGAAAGGAAACTCGTGTTACACACGAAGGGAATAGGAAAAAGCTGCCAATCCAAACTGGTACAAAAGGTTCTTGCTGTGATGCTTCACAGTAAACACACTGCTGAGAGTCTGTGAGGTACTTCAGTAGTACAGGTGGCAGAGTTCATTGCAAACAGATCATCCAACTAACTCTGTCCTCTCCTGTGAGAATTCTCTGTAAGCCAATCCCCTAATGGCTTGCTCTGAAGATTTTTCTCATGCATAATTTGCCAGAACATCTTTAATCTATGATGAATCTGCCTAGAGTTTTCTCTGATTATTTACTGTTCATCCTATGCAATTGATTGCACAAAGCCTTTGCTATATTTGCTCTTTTTTTTTGGTTATTTTGTGGATTATCCGTTTGTTTTGAAATAGAGAACTAACATTAATGAATGTGAATAGTTTTGCTGGTGTGCAAGTCTCTGCCCTCATGCAATGTAGGTGTTTGTATGAAACCACTTTGAGCATTCGTGCAATAACGTGGGTGATTGCTGCTGATCTGAGCACAGACATGAAGGCTTGTACAGATGAGACATCTAGGGCTCCATCCATGGTTGCTTTCTCAGCAGATAAGTAGTTTTCTTCCCCTTGTATATTCGTTTGTCCTCTCAATTCCATATTGCATTAATTTTTGTTCCCTTTCTGTATCCTTTGTCTCTATCATTCTCAAAGGCCCTTACCTTAATATTTGAATTTACTCTGGCTCTTGAGTTAAATGTGCTTTTTTCTAACATGATCTCAGTAGTGCCACGTGAAGCCAGAAGATCCTTGTGTTATTTCTTGATTTGGCCAGCTTGGCCATTTTTCAGTGCTCCTCACAAGTGTTTTAGGGAGCTGTGTGTCCTGTGTCACACCTTTTGAGCTGTCGTTGGTGGGCCTGTGCCCAACAGCCTCAGCTCTACCAGTCAGACCTGCACTGTGTTGCTCTGATCTGTGGCTCAACCATGCTGCTCTCTTCCCTCTCCAGGCACCACTCTGCTCTATTTCCAGATGTATTTTTACTCATTAAACTCCTAAAAGAGAGGCTGATCAGAAGACAGTCCCAGGGAGGATTTGGCCTAGAGATACGTTGCCAGATCCTCTGCACTCAAGGTTGAATTTTGATGGGGATGAACGTTTAACAGCTCTGCAAGTGGTCTCTGAGCTGAAACCCTGCAGTAATAGTGAAGAACAGACTCAGGAAGAAATAAACCTGACCCTTTGTAGCCCTTTTTACCAAAGTAGTACACAGTTTAATAATTGTTTGAATTACTCCTGTGAAAGCCCCTTGCACTCTAAGAAACATCACCAGAGAAAAACAAGTTAGCCCCAGCTGAGTTGCCAAACCATTAACCTCAGCTGCTGAGTGCAGCGCCTGTTCATGCCTGTGTGAATCAGCTATTCAACTGGTGGCATCAAAGGAGTGGCTATCCTCCAAATTCTGGGGGGTAAAAACAGCAAAAGCTGTCTAGAGCATTACCTAAACCAGCCAGGGTTGCTTTAAAACAGTGGCTTGAATCCTCTGTGATTTGCAGAACCCTAAAACTCCCCCAGTGAAAGTTTGAGCTTCTGCCTAAAACGGGGCTCTTTGCATCCCTGCCTGCTGCAGATCCCCTGGAAACGCAGAGGAGCCTCTCGCAGTCAGCTGCAGCCAGGTGAGTGATCCACGGCTCCTGAT
This sequence comes from Callaeas wilsoni, assembly GCA_013398955.1. Lineage (NCBI taxonomy): Eukaryota > Metazoa > Chordata > Aves > Passeriformes > Callaeidae > Callaeas > Callaeas wilsoni. The sequence continues at coordinate 112,945 of VWPU01001247.1, read as the reverse complement.
CCTGGGGCTGCTGGGGCTGCAGGGATGTGGCAGGCCTGGGAAAGGCTGTCCTAGAGCCAGGGGAGGCTGAAACTCCTCTGAAAGATCATCCTGAGGGCAGATCAGCTGAGGAACGGTGGAGTAGAGCGAGGCCAAAGAAAAAGGCTCACAGTTCCTCTCTTAGAGGTGCTATTGTGCTACGGCAGATGCAGCAGAGGAGTGTCAGTGTGCAGCCCCTGCGGTGGTTTGGGGTTTAAGAGGCAGGGCACCATTAATCTCCCGTCAGCAATTAGTCATGTTTTCATTTCCTTTGCAGACGTGCAGGATGAGCTCAGTTAGAGCTCCCAGCTGCAGCGGTGCGGGAGCGCTTGGCTGGCTGTGCCCCTGGCACCCACGCACCCACGGCACGGGGCAGCTCCCAGGCCAGCCCCGGAGGGGTGTACAGCATGGAGACCAGATGGACAGGTCAGGGTAAACCGCACCTGCCTCCCCCTCCAGACAGCTCGGTGGCTCTCGGGACGAAGGGAACGGCTTCCCCTGGCTGTTGTTCTGGGGTCTGCATGTGTGTATGCCACAGACAACCCCAGGGCTTTCTCGCAACTTGGGCTGTCACAGCAGATAGACTCAGAGTCTGAGGCATCTCTTGCATCACTGATTTGCTGTTTCTCATTCTCTTCCCTTCCCTCAGTTAAGGATGTTAGTGCATGAAAGTCCTTGTTCCTGATCTCAGCTCACTCCAGGGGGTCCTGAATTAATAATTAAGGTTATTGGCTCTGCAGCTTAGTTGATGTCCTGTTGTTTGAACTTGCTTGCTTGGTGCTTCCACGTGGGAAGGCAGGAGAGCAGTGTCCCTGCAGGCAGCTGGCTCGCCTCAGGCAGCCTGGGCATGGCAGCGATCTTCATTTCCCTCACATGGCTCAGGCCAGCACTGCCCTTGGTTTTCCCCCAGCATCTCACCAAGGATGTGTCCATGTCCCGTGGCTGCTGCTCATGGCAGAGTCTGTCAGCACCACCACACTGATCTTGGTACAAATCCCTGATGGAAGAGAAGTCCTGCTCCAGCAGGAAAGAGAAGGGATGCTGCTGGACTTGCTTGTGTAGTCCTAAATAACAGCCTGTTTATCTGTGCTCTTTGATAGTGTGTTATTTCCTAGAGTAATGTTGTGTATCAAAATAGCCCAGAAACATCTGATTGCCTGTAAAAGAGAAAAACTATAGATTGTGAGTGCTCTGAAGCTATTCTAAAGTAAATCTGTTCTGTGTAACTGCAGAAGACTATTGAACATAGCTACAAGTGGTGTCTGTGGGGCTCCTGTCTTAGATTGGATGAATGTTTTTGGGGTGTCCTGAGACCAGAGTTCAGTCCTAAGGGCACCTATATATGGCTAAAATACAGCACTGTACCAAGCTCTCTCACCCTGTCTTGTAGGATCCTTACTTGTCTAAGACTGCCTCATGTGAACTGCCTGAAACTTTGGCAAGGAACCCTCTGACTCGCACAATTTTCCCTGGGAGAAAGATCTGGGGTGGGTGAGAAGAAGAATGCTTGTGTGGGATCAGTCAAAACAGTGATTTTAATTCTGATCTGTTATCATAAGTTATGTTCCCATGCCAAAATAAAAAGGATTCCAAGTGAAAAGTAGCATTAGGAAAAAAAAAAAAAGAAAAAGAAAAAAGAATTTTTGGAATAATGCTTTTTTTTCTCATTCCTTCCACTTCTGCCTCCTCGTTCCCTATGACATTCTGGCAAAATCTCTGGTATCTTGCCAAGTATCTAGCAAGAAAATGGTTCAGTTTTAGTATTTTTTCAACAGATCCATCACTGATCAGTCTCTGGAGTCTGCCCCGTCTGCTCAACAGCTGGTTCTGCTCAAAGAGTCTACTGGAACTATTTGTGCATATTTGTAAATGATGGATTTAGATAATACCCACAATAATTGTACAGTCCTGCTGTTCAGGCACAGTAACATTTCACATTTGCTTTGCACAGGAATAAAGGAGGATGCCAGGTACACAGTACGGGACATGAGCTGTGTCTTATTTTAGTGTGTACCTAAGCTGTCGTGTGAGGTCATGGCAGGGCTGATTTCTGTGGAAGGAACAGTTGAGTCTTGCTGGGCTTTAGGGGAGTTTATACCATATCAAGTGAGCCCTGAATCTTCCAGTGCTGCTTTGGGGACTGGTTTTGAGCAGCTGTAGCTTGGGCCAGTCGTGATGTTCAGATAAATCTTCCAGTGATGGATGCAAGAGGTATCATTGGCACAGGAACAGAATTATCCCGTTATCTGAAATGGCCCTCTTTATCTGCATGTGGGGTGCAAGCAGAGCTTCTGGGATTCACAGGCACTGGTTCAGCTCTTGGAGCTGTTGGGTTTTGTGGATGTTCCAGTGCTGAAAGAATGACATCCACTTCAAACCTGGTACCTGCTGGATATGTTCTTGGGTCCTTATCCCAGCTTCTCAGGAGTGTCTGGCGTGCACCAGCTCAGGAGCAGAAGCTTTCCCTCTGTCCCCCAAGCTGAGCAACTCTGACCGGTGCATGTCCTTCCTGCTGAAGGCATAGCTGGTGTTCCTCTCCCTGGCTGCAGGCTCTGCATCCAGGGCAGAGCTGGTTACCTGTAGGCTGCTTTGCAGTGAAGCAGCAAAGAAGCTGGCGTTCTCTGTATTGATAAAAATGCAAAGAAATGAATGTGTGTGTATCTTTAACAAATATAATTAAACCCTACTTTCTCCTCTGCCCTCCACTGTTTCTCCTGTCAGTCCGTGCCACCAGTCCCACTTGGAGACCCAGTTCCACTAATGCTGTGCTTCATGTTTGTTTATACATATTTGTGTAAGCTCGTTTGATCTGGTTGCTTCAGAGGAAAACATTGAAGTAGCCCCTGCGCTGCACCACACTGCTGTGTGTCCAGCACACCTGGGCTCTGCTGCAACAAGATAAGCAGAGCAGCCCTTTCAAGCTCCCCAGCAGAGCTCAGACGGTCATCTCGGGGGACTGCTTTGCCAGCAGAAGTTTGTGCTCCTCCTGCTGAGCCCTGTGTCTTGCCTCCAAGCTTGTTTTGTTTTCTCTCTACTGACTTGAAGTAAATTAGCTTCTACTCTCTTCCTCTCTTCCCTCACAAAAATAAAAAAAAGCGAGGAAAGAAAGAATAAGAGCTAGCTTGGGAATCGTTGCATATGTGGTGCAATTTTAAAGCAGAGTTCATCTGTTTTTCTTGGAGGCCGCAGTTAGTGTGTGCAGCCATGCTTCTTTCCCTGCTCCCACCAGGCTCCCATGTCAGTGCTCCCAACAGCCTTGTGAGGGTCCAGCTCTCCATCCTGTCCTGCCCCTGAATCCTAACGCAGCCGACTGGGAAAGTGTCTCTTCCTTGCTCTGCTCCTGCTGAATGCTGCTTTCAGCTCGGTTATTGCTCAGCCATGGTGATATTGCTGCCTGATTTATATGGCCTCTCTCCTTCTAGCTCCTCTGCTGCTTGAGTACAGCCATTATAAAAGCCATCTGCAGCTTGTGCCTTTATTCCTTGGGTTTCTAGGCTGGCAGATGGTATGGACAAAAAAAGAGCCTTCCTCTGTCTAAATTAAGCAATAACACATCAACTTCCAATCACATTCTTATTATCACCTCGTGATCGCACTTTCATAAAATCCCTGCTTCCACAGCTAAGCATGATAGATATTTCTCAGCCTTATGGCTTGTGTCTGAAAGGAGTCTCTGTGCCACAAGCCCTAAAAGGACATTTCAAGAAATTACGCACCTGTCATTGCCTCCTACTTTGCAGTTTGCAACAACTCTGCCCAGCCAGCCATTTGTTGCTGCTGAAATAAAACCTGGACAAATTCCCGTGTTTAGTGGGGTCAGAGCTGAGCCTGGCTGTTGTGCTGGTGCCTGAACAGGCTGCTCATTGTCTCCTGTGCTCTCGTTTGGTGTGAGTTTGGGTATCACTGCAATTCAGAAATTTCATTTTAGAGCGTTTATCGTTGTCACCATAGAAAGCAATAATTTGATTCTGCTCAGTTACAGATTTTTTTTTCTTCATTTGACCTGCCGGTTTATTATCTTTTCCTCATTTGGCCTAATTAAAGTGCTGTGTACAGCAGCTTGTTAGACTTAACTACGTTCCTGCTTCGCTCTGGGAAGTGCATCTTCACTGATCGCTTTAGCAGCAAGATTGGCCCTGGGCAAATAATTTGTAGCAAATCACTTGACTGACTGAACATCACCTCCTTTTTTGGGTTATGAATCGTCTATGGCAGATCGCTGTTCTTGTTTCTCGCAATAATTTCCCAGCTAATTCCTGTGACTGATTTTTGGGCTGGGGTTGCTCACCCCTGGCTCCCTGTGACTCGGCATTTGTGGTTCAAGGTGCTCCAGCTGGACCTGTAATTTATAGACAATGCTTTGGTTTCTTGATTGAATCAGTCTAACCACATCAATGCTTAATGTAAATTCCAAATTTTCTTAGATAATCTGAATATTTTATTCAATCTTTCAGCTGTACTAAAGATTGCCTTTGTTGCACATGGAAGTTGAACACAAAAATTAGAAAGAAATTAATTACAGAAAATGTTTGTTTTAACTGTAGCTATTTTATTACACACTTTTTTTTGCAGTATTTCCTTGGTTCTAGTTCCTAGTATCCCCATCACCCTATAAAACAAGCTATTTTTTTTCTAACTTGGAGAGACACCCTGCATCCAAAACCTGGGGGAGCAGAGATGGTAACACTCATGTATTGATGTAGCAGGGGAGACCTGTAGCCCAAGGTAAACTCTTCTGTCTGTACTCTGCAGCAAATGCTAAAATTTGCCCACAAAGAGCAGTAACTCCTCCTTGGTTTTGCCTGAGTGTGAGCAGGCTCGGAGCAGACGAGTTTTGCAGCTGGTTCCTACACGCTGACGAGGCACTGGGGCTCTGTGGTTAGGCACAGTCGTGCGGGGTCACAGCCAGCGCTGCGTCACTTCCAGCACTTGTGTCCCCTCAGCCTGGTCTGGTGCCTTCAGCAGCTGGGGCAGCCCTGTGCCCTCCAGGTGAGACGCTGCCTTACTCCCAGCAAGAGGCTTTTACTGTGCAGCAGGGGATAAGTTACGGCATAAATGAAAACAAAGTGCTTAGTTCTCTCTGCACAGTGCTCTAATGGAAAAATGTGCTGACTATTTTCTGCTCTTCCCTCAAAAACTGATGTGTTTGTAAATTCTAAGCAAGTACTGACAGGTGACTAATTTATTTTTGTCAGCTTAGCAACAAAGCCTACCCTTTGCCACCACGTTCATTTGTTATGGCAGTGCGTTGGCTGACATTGAGATTCATTTGGGTTTTTAATGTATCACAGTGATGCAGCATCGTAGCTATTCAGCTGCATTCCTCTCTGTTTCTTCTAAAACTAATTCATTTCTAATTTCTCCCCATTATTTCCTTAAGCTCTGTGTGCGTCTACAGACAGGCATTTACAGTTTTCCTAAGGTGGAAAGCCTAAAGCTGCAGTTTGGAGGCTCATGAGGTCATTGCTGACTTCCACCTCTTTTTTTACAACACAAAATGCAAGGAGAAATGGAGAAGAATACAGGCAATTTGATTTTTTTTTTCCTTTTCTTTTCTGGAAGATACAATGTGCCATTGCCAAAAAAGATCAAGACTGATGTGCCATCAAGCCCATGAATATGTCAGTGAGTGCTGTCAAAGTTAGTAAGAGCCTGGAGCAGTGACAGGACCGAGCTCTGTGCCGGCGGCTCCAGGTGGGTGTGAGCCCAGGCAGTGCCCTGGGAAGCACAGGGCTCACTGTGAGCAAACCCTGCACATCATCACCCACCTTCTGGGGAGACTGGGGATCCTGTTATTGCCAGAGTCATCTGGGAACAGCTCCAGGGCTGCTCTGAAAGGCGAAGGGCTGGAAAAGTAAAAGGCTGGACCTTTTGTATTTCTTATGCATCTCCTATGTAGCTCCCGTCGTATGAGTGAGGATCTTCCTCTTGACCTGCTCCTGCTGCCACCTAACCGTGGGTGTGATCCCAGGGACAGCAGGACTCAGCAGGACCAGCCAATGCTCTGATGGCCAGTCTGGGGCTGGCTGCAGTGTTTGACCCCAGGCAGTGGTGCCAGGGTGACACAGAGGTGGTTCCCACGACTCTTCTCACGACCATGGGTTGGTTGTGCCCCAAGAGCACATCACCCACTCAGAACAAGCCACTTGCCTTCTTGTCCTCGCTGACGTGAAACCACAGCTCCTCCAGGTGTGCTTTGCTCTGCTGGTGGCTCAAGCAGGCTGTGCTGAACCCTGTCCAAAGTCTCCAGGCATCCCTTGCGCTGGGTGAGGTAACTCCCTGCCCTGCCTCCCACTGCCTTTGGAGCACCTCATGTGGCCAAAGATCCACTGATCTCAGGTTTGACAGCTTTGCTCATTAGAGTTTCTTGTCAGTCTCCGGCAGGAGCTTATGGATGCGATATGGAAAAGGCCAGAGGACACGGCAGGCACCACTTTGTGCTCATTTGTGTGCTGCTTTCAGCATGTTAGTGTAAATAAGCATAGTAGCAATCTTGGAAATTATTGGTTGAGATTTTTTTTGCACATCATTCTTCAATAAAGCAAATATGCCAATGTCTTGAACAGGTCTATGTCCTTTCACCTTCATGCATACGTTTAAAGCTGCTGGACCTTTTTATTTATTTTCAACAAAGTTGCTGGAAACATCTAAATGTTATCAGTACCCATGTTGAAACATATTTTTATAGCATGTTTCTAGACCCTTTAACTTCAACAAAGCATTGAACAGCTCACGGGTGGTGCCGTCTCAATTATCTGTCCTCTGTGCATTCCTCTCAGCTCTCAGACACAAGCCCCGTGCTAACCATACATCATTATTAGACTGACTTCATAGCACTAATTGACACAGAATGAAATTCAGAGCAGGAAACAGAGAGACTTTAGCATTCAGTATGAACAGACTGCAAATTAGTGTTACTGCTGTAAAGGTTAACTGAGATTGAACACTGCTCTCTTACTGCCATGTAAGCTGAATGTTTCCTTCTTCTGGGAAATAGCCATGACTGGCATCTGAGGAGTAGAGGGGAGAGGGAAAGGGAAGGAGAGCACCTGGCCCTGAGGAAATCCTGCAGCAGATTGCATGTTAGTGTCAGCTTTAATCAGAAGTGGTCATCTGAACTTCCCAGGCAGCTGTGAAACTCCTGAATCGGGAGGGCTTCAAAACACCCCAAATCTTGCATGGAAGGGAACAAGTAAGGAACAGCTTAGTGAGCTGCATGTCTGGGACATCTGGAGCCAAACCAGGGCAGGACTGAATGCTCAACTGTACACGGGCACAAAGAGTATTTCTATTTCTTACCTTTAAGTCACAGATTTGTACAACTGAAAGAAAAAGTTATGGAGCAAGTCTTCCTTTTCAGAAATTTGTCTAAAGACCTCCTCCATTTTTTGGGCAGTTTTATGTTAAGGGTTTACTGTAAACACCAGAAGTATCTATAGCTGAGTTCATAGAAAATGCTAATTTTGGTTCAGGATGAACATATACTGAATGCTTGCTGCTGAAAGCAGACCACAGCAGAATCATCACCTGCATTATGCAGATTTTCTCACAGGATAACATGGCAATCTTTTCCGTGATTACAATATTAAAATTCTTAAAACTGCGTTTTACCTTCAGTAGTAGTCCAAAAACATCAATTAAAGGGTTAGCAATACTTATAAAAGCCAATAAAACAGTTACTACTTACAAACAAGCTCATTAAAACACGCTCATATATAAAAAATATCTTTCTCTTCCCAGTTACTGTAGTAGCAGCTCATCCAAACAAAACACACAGCCCGTGTTTCAGCTGCAAGGTGAATTTCCATATGGCATGAGGTGTCATTTCTGATGGCATGCACACAGAGCCAGTAAAACCCAGTAGCAGAGTGCTTGTGAGTATGCGTGGGGATGCCAGAAGATGTCCAGCCACGCTTTTGTGCTTACAAGAGTGTTCAGACAGAGCCGAGTGGACTGTTCACTAATGACAATGTACCGTGCAAGCTTATGAAAGCAGGGAAGTGCTGTGGAAATGGTTTATCAGTTTCACTATAAATGAACCATAGAATGGAAAACTGACTACTGCTGACTGGAATAATTGGACTACGAGGAAAACTCATACAAAAAAACCCTTTTTCATCTTATATGAGAAAGGCATGTGCTTCAGAAAGGCCTGTGTAAATGCTGCCTCACACCACGGACCTTTAATTTTTTCCTTCTCCTGGCTCCTTGCTCATCCATCAGCTGATGTGATGTAGCAGGAGCCCTTCAGAGACTTGACCCCACTTTGTGCAATGAACCAAATCTGCTTTGCCCATCTGCAAGTTACAGTGCCGTGGAGAGTGGGTCTGAGTCCTGGTGTGGTGAGGAGTCCTACTGTCTTATCCTTTCTGCAGAAAATGGTACCTGAAAGCCAGAGTACGATCTGGATCCCTCTCAGATTAAATTCCTGCTGCTGTCATGGTCTTTAGCAGCAATTTTTTTAAGGTATTGAACTCAACATGAAAGTGGCCAAACATTCTGTAGCTTGAACCTGATAATAAAATAAGTCTTGTTTATAATTTTAAGTGGAAAGCTAATTCTGCATTATCTGCAGAAAATAAATCCATTGACTGCTTCTAGCCCTTTGGCAGGTGTCATGTCCAAGAATGGACTTAGGATAGATACTTCCAGCTCAGAAATGCATACATAATACTGTCTAACCTCTTCTTCCGTCAGGTAAAAAAGGCAAATAGTGCATGTTTCACTTAGTTTCTTCCATTTTTGTTTTTCTTGAAATGCATGCCAGCGCACCAATTAAGTAATTCCTATCTCAGTTTTAAGAATAATTTATAGGGAGATCCTCCTGAGTTAAATCACCTTTTGTGAAGGATTTCAATGGAAATGTCTGTCTTCACTGTGATCATACAACTTGGCTCTGAATAGTTGCATTTCATCAAAGATGACTTCATGCTATGACTTGGTAACAGCAGCCTGTGCTGTGTCCCGTATCTGTACAATTAGCTTATCAGGAGATGGGAAAATAATGTAAATATTCAGTGATGAATTTAGCACTGACATATTGCAAAACACAGATGCTGAATCTCAAAACTGTGAAATGAACGGTTCACAGGGTCTGATATTATATCCCCAACATTCAGAACATGTTTTGGTTAATTTCTGAATGAAAATATCTTTTTCCATTTTCAGCATCTGCGTGGTGTGGGAAGCACTGACCATGTCCATCCTGAGCACCTAAAAGTTGTGGGGGAGTCTTGTCCTAACAGGATTGTCATATTGTCAGGATTCTAATCTCTCACTCAGCTGGATACCTTTCCAAAGGCCTGATCCTGGCCGTTCTTCATCCATGGAGAAGCTGTAAGGTATGGACAGGTCTGAGTGTGGCAGGGTTGCTCATCAGAGCAGCTGCCTGTAAGTCGAGTAGCAGAGGAGGGTTTTGAGAAGTGAAAGGCTCAGCAATATGTAACCATTGCATTTTGGTACAGCCAAATAAAGCAGTAGAAGAAAGTAGTGGAAAAGCTGAATTTTTAGAAACTCGGAGTACTTGGAAAAGTGGTGGAGGTGGGGAAGATGAGGCACCTCACCTTCCTGGGGGCTTTGAGGAGTGGCTTTAGAGCTGGGCAGCTGATGGTGGGGCTGGAGCTGGGGAAGGGACAGGGAGCTCAGGGGGCCTGGGGAGATCAGCAGGACACACAACCCCACTGTGCAGGGAGGTCTGTAGGGCCAGAACCAGCAACGAGCCGAGCTGGCTGTCGGGCAGCCAGCAAAGGCAGGGAAGGGCTCTGGCTGCGGTACCACAGCAGCTGAGCCATGCCAGGGGCTCGTCCTTCTGCAGAGGGTGACTCTCACTGCTGTGCTGCAGAGCAGGGCTGTGCTGGGGGCTGCTTCCCCAGCCCTGGCAAGCTCCGGTAGCTCTGAACATTTTATACCAGTGTAGTGCTACTGAACAAGGTACTGGTATTAAATAATTATATCGAGGTATAAGAACAACCCCAGCACTAGCCTGTTTTCAATGTCTTGCAACAGTTCCCTTTATTATTTCATCTAATTCCTCCTGGAGGTGGGTTTAGAGGTTCTTTCTTGAAATCCAGTGTTTGCCCTGTGCTCATTGCTTCTTCCCCAGTGCTGTGATTTACAATGTAGCTGCATGTACACTCATTACTAATAGCAGATTTGGTTTCATGCCATGTACAAATTCTTTTGCTAAGAACCGTGTAGTAACATATTCTGTCACTTTGCTTTTTGGGTCGTTAATGCATTTGCCTTCCTTCCCCTCCCCGAAGAGCAGAGGGATGAGGATTATGCACTTAAACCAAAGTGTGTGCTTAAAGCTTGTGGGTAGCAGAGGAATATGTGTATCAAATGATCCACACTAAGGCCAGTGAGTCTTCCCTGACTAAATAAAGGGACGAACCAAGCCCCATAAACTTATCTTTGTAGTCACTAGGAACAATGTATCATCAAGGCCGATTGTTTTCCCAAGGAAAGCAACGTCTTGGGGTTGATTCATACAGGTCTCCAGTAGGCAGCATTCAAACTGTCATCCTGGGCGTTAATTAAAGCTCTCCAAGCTATTTTTCACAGCTTGCTGTAAAACACTCTCCAAAACTGGAGTCTGGCAGGTGATGAAGAATTTAGGTGGCCATTCTTGGCTGCATGTTCTCCAGCGTGGTTAGTGGAGCCAGGGAAGAGGAGGATGCGATTGTCAGGCAGGGGTGCCCGGGGATTCTGTCTTAGCTCAAGTGCCATGGCAGGAGGATGCCGTGGGGGTTGCCAGAGGGTTTAGTGGTTTATGTAAATAATTTTATGCTTCAGGTGTGTTGCAGTTGCTTTTAAAAACCCGTGCCATGGCCCAAAACCTGACTGTGACCCTCTAGCAGTGAGCACAGTGCCCCGAGAGGCACCACACACACTGGGCTCCTGCACGTCAGGCGCAGAAAAATATTGAACAACTTTGCCCTTAAAAGAAAACTACTAATAAAAAAAGCACCATAGTTTGGTTGCAGTTTTGCATTGAAGAGAGATTTTCCACACAGGATGAAATCCGTTGTCCTTCAGAAGCTGGTTTTGTTTACCTCAATCAGTGCTAAAATATTCATTAAAGACAGCAGAACTGCTTTGTATTATGCAAAGAAACCTCATATTAAGTGTTATCTGTATGTGTTCAGCATATGAATACATTATGTTCTTAGTGCTCAGACACTGCAAATAGCTGTCTTGAAAATGGATCCCTATGACTTTCTAAAATAAGTATTTGATTAAAAAAACCACTCAACCTCAGGGATATATCAGACCTCTGGATAATTTTTATATGAAAGACTGGGCAAAACTTGCTCCCAGAGTTATTCAGGAGGAGTAAATTGATCTAAACAGAAAATGTGAGATGGACAAAACCAACCAGCTGCTGTATTTTTTCCAATAGCTGTTGTCTCTTGTTGCTTTTACAGGCATCCCCATGTGTGTTCTGGTTTTGCTTTTGTGGATCATGGCCTTCCCTGCTGGGCTGCTTCTCCCCAAACCTGCTCCCCAGGCAACACCTTAGTTGCAGTCTTCCAATATGAAGGAATGTCAGGAATGTCATTCTGGTGGCATTAGTCACATTTTTCACTGAAGCAAATCAAAAATGCTTTGCAAAATGCACAGAAATGGTTTATAATCCTCCGCCTAAGAAGCAAGGGAATTCCAAATTAAAATTGGCTTTGGACATGTGTGTTGGTAAATGGCAGATTGAGCTGATGCCCTCCCACCCTGTATTTGTGTCCCACTGGCAATGTATTTCTTGGAGCCTTTGTAGGAAAATATGTCTGATCTGCAATACATCGCATTATTAGGGTGGTTTTTTCCACCAGATTGTCATAATATTTTAGGAAGTTTGTGTTGATTTTGTTGTCGGGAAATGAAAGTGAGATTCATGAATAAGTACAAACTAATTGGGCATAGAGATAAATCTGGTTTCTTTAACAACAACAGTCTTAACTCTGGAGTAACTGAGGGTAGCTGACTCCTCATAATCAGCTTTGGTTATTGTACAGAAGAGCAGAGCAGCACTTTTGCAACTTATAACAGTATCTAATAATTTCTGAAAGAGGAGTAACAAGAGCCACTTAATAAGGCAAATTTTAAGTCAAAATATTGTTTTTCCCCTGGCACTATCCCATTCAAGTTCCCTAATTTGAGTCTTTTTACTATTCTAATAGACACTTAGTTATTAATACCATTATTGAGATGAAACTGTGGTGAAAATGTCCTAACCATTTTTATTCATCATGTGTCCTGAGCATATTCTTCTGCCTTTTGTCATAATCTTCTACGGAGCTACTTGCAAGTGAGCACTTTGCTATTCCCCCAACTGCTATAACTCAGTGTGATAGTTTTAAATAATGGAAAGCCCTAAAATATGATGGAGTTAAACAAATTCCAGAGGAAATAATGTGAAAAATATTATTCAAAGCAGATACAGATCTTAGTTTTGGTTTTACCTGTCCATTGCTGCATTAAAAAATATTCCTTCTATGGTCCAAATCAACAAAATCCAAAACTCCTAAAGGGAAATTTCCTGGCCTGAGGAATGAATCAGCATTGCTTCTTTCCATATATCTTATTAAACAGACTATCATTTAGTGTGTCTTTTATGTGAGGACTTTTAAATGCACTTGATGGCATTTGGTTTTCATTGCTGCTGGGGTTAGCCAGAATGAGCAAGCAGGGAGGCTGAGGCGAAGGTAAATTGAGATCAGCACAAGCCTGGCTGGTGGCTTTTAGTGCACTGGCCCGTGTGCCATGGGTGTCACGGAGAGAGCAGTGTGGGTTGCTCACTACAGGTCTGCAGCTGCAGTTGTATTCCTGGCTATGGCAAAACTTGAGTGGGGAAAACTCAGGGGCCACAGGTGCCTGTGTCTGTGATTTCAGGCATGATCTCTGTACGGGTGTCATTACCTGCCTCCCGTTCTCAGGGCATCCAGGCAGCCCGTGGGGCACGTGGGCTTTGTTCTGGCTCTTCAGATGGACAGACAGTGTAAGAGCTCGGTGATAGGTCTGGAGGGACCTTTCTTGCCTTCTCCATCTACAGACTCTGGTGGCTGAGTGGCTGCTGAGTGGCTGTGTCAGCTCAGCGAGACCTGAGCCTGGCCTGGCAGAGGGCACAGAGAAGGTGCCTCTGGCAAAGGGGCACTGCCAGGGGTCAGGGGCTGCTTGATGAGGAACAGGCACCTGTGCCAGGTTAGAGGATCTGCTGCTCAGCACACTACATAAATTCAAAGGCAAGGATGAACTGCCATGATTTATATTCTGTGTTATTGTGTGCATGATGATTTTTGTGGAGAGAAGAGAGACCAAAAGAGGTGGTATGTCCAAGAAGAAAGTCTGTGCTGACAGCTGGACTGAAGCCAGGAGATCCTTTACTGCAGCAGTGGCCAAAAGCAGGAGCACACTTGCTTAACTCTGAGGGATGCTGATCTTCTGCTCCTCCAGTGGTTGCCTGTGTGATTGAAGAAAGGATGCAGATAATCAGGCTCCCCCCGTGGTCCTTACCTGTGTCTGCACTCTCTGCCTGACTTATGAGGTAGATATAAAAGTATTTAATAAAACTCTTTACTTAGAAGGGAAGAAAAGGAACAAATGCACAAAGAAAGATGGAAGAAGGAAACTATCTTCAATCTCTCTAGGATTTCTGCTAGAATAAGCAGGGAATTATTAATTGGTGTTTTGGGAGAGGTAATAAAATTTCAATGACTAAAATTAAATCCTTATCTCTTTGGCAACAGAAACAGAAGACTACAGAGGATATATTGGGAAATGTTGTCCATGTTCTCCAAGTTCAAGTGGCCTCTCAGTGCAGGAACACTTGCCAGCTCCAGCAGATATTTTGTTTTTGTTAAATCTGAATGCTTTTCTTCCATGGCTGAAGGGTTACAGGAGGCTTTGCTGACTCCATGGGGCTGACAGGGTCCTGGAAAAGCAGAAGGAGCCCCCGGGGAGGGTGGAGAAGGGGCTGTTTCTCACCACAGCAGTATATAGTTCTAAGATCTGATGGAGCATTGCAGGGTGTCGGCCCATTCCCTAGTGCATAGTGCTGGTAATTGTATTTGCAGTTCACATGTAACCAGATTTGCACAGTCCCGTCAGAGATGAGGAGACTGATGTGGTGTGACTGCCACATGTAGAGAGGTGGGAGGTGCTGCGGGGAAGCTGCAGGGGCTGCTTGAGCTTGGTAGCTGTGAAGAGTCTGCTGATGGCTGACGGTATCCTTGAGTGATGACAAAATCAAGGAGATCCTAAGCATAGTTTTTCTAAATAAAGTGCACATGGTATGTGCAAGAGAAGCCCAAACATAAATATCTTTAGCTCTGATAGGGGAATGTCTAAGGACGAGTTTTGTTTGCTCTCTTGATATTTCATGATTCACACGTTAATTCCAAGCTTTGCCAAAAGCTCTGACAAATTTTACTTTTATTAGAAGTTTCCCTTTTTAGTTCATCTCTCGTGCATTCACAAAGCCAGTGGTTTATAGACGTAGCCTTAAGCAGTTTCTGCAGTTTCCTGGCGCGTCTGCCAAACAAAGTGAGCACAGGTAGTGCAGGTACAGCCTTTCCCTCTGGTGTAAGGCTGCTGGCAGTGCTCCAGCCCAGCCCTGAGAGGCAGCTCCATCCCTCTGGCTGTTTCTTGCCGGTGCTGCTGCTCAGGTTCATTCCACCCTCCATCTCTGCCACAGCCCATCTGTCCCAGCCCTGCTTGGTGTGCATTTAACAGGTGCATCCCCCCTGAGTTTTCTTGCTGTCTCTGGAGGTAGCTTTCAATACATAGCAATGAATCTGGGCCTTCAGTTAAGTTTTGTGTCTTGACACCTTTGAATCTGATTTTGCAGTTGAGGTAGTAGGATAGCATAGGAGATACTGATCTTGGCCAGATATTTGACCCAAATTACCAAAACTCAACATCAGGCAACCCCTGGCTACATGTTTATGGGCTGGGGGGCTGGAGCAGCTCTCAGCATCAATGAGTTGGTGGAGCTGCACTTCCCTGAGGTGTGTGGAGGTCCCCACCAGATGAATGTCCATCAGCCTGGCTCAGGCAAAGCTGGTTTTCCTGTACTGCTCTTAAAAGGAGCCTGAAACAAGCAGCTCAGCCATACGACACCAGGGGAGATGAAGACGCTCAATCCTTCCCCAAGGAATTTTGGTCTTGCCAAGTACTCTGCTTTCTGTGAAAATGAATATTTCCTGAGCTGGAGAACAGAGGTGAGGTGCCATTCTGGAAAAGGTTTCTTGTACCTTTTTCCTGTATATTTCCAACTGAGTATTTTATCTAAAATCCTAAGAGCTGGTACCAGTGCTTTTCACCAAGGAGAGATCTTTCCTGATATTAGTATTCCATGGAGCTATTGAAACATGCCTTGTGCATGGCCCTATAAGGGATGATTAAGTTCTCATTGCTTAAGATGAGGAATTTTGCCACAGGTGTTCCCAGCCAGCATGTACACGTTCCTGTATGATGTGCAGTGTGTTGTAGACGTCTTTGATCTGGTTGTTTGCAACCTCCTGTCCTGGAGGAAACTGCACTTCTGTAGTGGTAGAGTTATACAAAAACAATGTGCTTTAGGTGTCTTCAGCAAAAAAGACCCAAGAGACAATGCCATGAATATTACTAAGATACCAGCTTGGAACTTGGAGTACTTCTTGCCTTGGGCAATTATTCAGCTGTAGGTTTTTCTGTGGCTGCAGTGATGGATGGTGCAAGGGGAAAATACCCTTCAAACTTCATGTCCAGTTACTTGAATGAGAAGGGTAAAGAGTATTTATAAATGCTCCTGGAATTCTGAGAGAGGAGAGAGGTTTGAAGGACTGTGAATACATCTATCCTTTAACAGAAAACTGAGGTATAAATCATAGTTGGATGAGAGCCTGTTGAAGTTGCTCCCCACTGGCTCCCCCTTACCATGAAAGGACTCTCAGTGAGCCTTGCTCCTCTCCCTCTGCCCTGTGTTCTGTAGAGCTCTTTGTAAATTGAAAATGGGACATCTGTAGTGTGGAGACATTCTGGCAGGCAGGGTGTCAGCAAATCTGTGTGTGATACTCTTGTAATGATGTTTTCTAGTGGCTGCAGCTTTTGTCAAACGAGCCCGGACATCCATCCATGGTAATATTCCATAAATACACGATACAGCCAAATCACTGGGCAGTGCAACACATGGGCTGAATAGGATTGAGACTAGAGTTGAGCATTCAATTTATGATAGCTCTTTCCCAGGCCATCCTTACTTTGCTTTTATGAGCCTCAGAATGACTGGGAGAAAGTGTTTGATTCCAACGGCCCCTCCATTGCTCGGTGGTGCTTTGGCTTCTGGTTTTGTGCAAGCATTTCTGAGTTGGTTGTCATCATCTTCATACCCTTGGCACCCCATTTTGTTCTCATTATACATGATGTTCATGATGTGCTGTGCAGCCTGGATGAGTTCTCCTCAGGTCTCTTACTGCCATATGTCTAATGGCAGATAAGCAGTATGCAGCTTGTTATCTCAACAGAGAGGCAGAGCCTGACTGTGGCCGCTGGAGCCAGCATAATGTGTATTAGCTGAGTCTAAAGCATCACTGCAAGTTTTTAGTTTGCTTAATGCACTTTGCTATGACTGAGCTGCTGGATGAGGGGAGCTGGGTTGGTTTCTCAGGTGGTGGTGGTGATTTGAGGAATTGGATCAGCAGAAGGTACTTCTGAGCAGCTCTTAACTCTGGCTTCACTTTTTAACTGCTATTGTACCCTGGAATTAACTCTGTTGCTCTCGTAAGGAGATTGATAGAATAGCACTGGAATACTCAGGGATGCAGGGGAGGAGCTGTGCTCACACCCTGTAGGTCTCTCCAGCTATCATCACTTCACCAAGGGAACACGTGGTCATCTCCTAGAAGAGTACATTTTTACCCCTCAGCTGAAAGCACATTTAATCTGATCTTTTTGTGGTGACACACTATTACAGAATGCTGAAGTTTTCTTGAGTAGATTTGATTTGTTATTTTCACCATCTGACTGCTCTAATCTGTCAGATTTATGAACTAATTATTTTACTTTACTGCTAGGCCTCAAATTAATTAACTTTGCAGTGGTGCTGGCTCATTAGCAATATTCATTGGGGTCATACCACACACATAAGCATATCATCAACCTAAGGACATGCATCTCCTTTTAAATATTATTGCATTATTCACTTGTCCTTCCTGCCTCGGTGACATCCTGTTACTCTGTAGCACCGAAAGACTCCACTTCTCTGTCTCACTACGTATTCTCCATCATCATCAGTTCCCGTGTGTGTTGGAATGCTTCTCCTGCTGGGCAGTGTGTCCTGTTGCTGTGCTCACTTCTTTCCTGAGCCCTCTGCCCTTGCTGCTTGTGTGCAAACCACCACGCCTGATGTCTCTGCAGGAATCAAATGAATTATTTTGCATGCAAAAGAGAGATATCAAATTCTCCTGCTTTGGCAATAACTAGGTATCAATATAACAGGAGCCAATTGTCAGGTCAGGTCTCCTAAATAATATTTGGCTGAGCATGCAATTTCTTTATTTGTTAATAAAGCCATTTTTCCTCCTATCACCTCGCAAAGTGCTATTGCTCAGAGCTTGTGTTTTCTTTATATTGCGGCTCTGAGTCTCATTTCAAAACAAACCTCTAAGCCCCAGTTGTGATGGGATTGTCTGTCAGAGATGGTATTTATCAAATGCTGCCTCCACTCTCTGCAAAATGTTAACCTCCATTACCTTACAGTGCTGTGTGTCTCAGACACTTCAAGAGCCTCATGGCTGCACGTCATGGTCTGAGACAGCTACGAACTCATGTGCTGGACTCTAGATATTGCCTAAAGTTTTGAAAAATGTCTCTCTTTGGAAGGTTTTGACACCTCTGCCCTGTGTTATATTAAGTGAGGAAGAGCTCTAGTGAAGTACTGCCATCCTGGCTTTTGTAATTGTGTTGGGGTTCCTGAGGTCACCCACTCTCCATGAGTCTGCAGAAATCCAAGCCTGCATGGCCCTGGAAGTGGTAGCACTCTCCTCACCTAATTCAGATTGGGAAACACAAGACCAAAGACCTCCTCAGGTTAATTCTTGCCTGCATTAGGTCACCTGCTGCAGAGAACTGGAGCCAAGTGCAGTCAGGGCTGCCCATCCTTGGGGGTGTGAGACCTGTAAACAAGCCTTTTGCCCATGATAACCAGACATTTATCTGCTGGAGAGCAACCAAGAGCTGGGAAATGCCCCTCACCCATGGCCAGGCAGGTGTTTCCATCACTTGGGGAAGGGCTGCAGGACAGGCAGCTGAGTCCTGCATAGGAAATAGGAATGGGTTGCTGAGCTTTAGATTACAGCATCACCAATGTTTTAAGAGTTCAGCCCATCTGTCAGATAAGTCAAAAGGAATGGATTAAAATTCCCCAAAATAAATTTGACCTTGTCAAAACATTTTCATCTCCTTGACCTTTATTTCATCAGTGTCTTGTGTTTCAAGTCACAGCCAGATTTTGAAGCCTGAGAATTTCCCGGGGATGGATTTTGTTCGTTCCCAACATTTGGAGTGTTGCCAGCATGAGGATGTGGTGGCTTGTGGTGGCCTCCTGGGGAGGGAGGTGTGGACCCCCGTGAGTGCCTGTCAGCAGGAGCTGCTGAGCAGTGTCCTGGGGCTCTGTTTTCCTGAATTGGGCAACCAGTAAGGCGAGGCTGAGGCACCAGCTGGGCCTCCCCAGGGTCACAGCAGCTCCCAGGAGCGACTGCTGGGTGTGAGCAAATGTATCTTAACAGTGACACAACAGTAAGAAGGATGAGACACAGACACTGAGAGTAAAAATGTGCCAACCAAAACAGGAATCTGTTTTCTACACTGCAAGGAGTGAGAAATCTCTGAGAAGTGTAGGGGCTGTGCAGCCAAGCACAGTCCTCTCAGTGGTGCTTGAAGGTGATGGTACAGGTAGTAGATACAAAGGAAAGGGCAGTGGGCAGTATTTTGGACATGGTGCTAATCAGAATTGTCCTTCCTTATCAGATCTACCCAGTAGTTGGGGTGCCTTGACCCCCTTTGCCATAGGTCCCTTGGCCTGTGCATTTTGGAAATATCAAAATTAAATTTCCCCATGACCCCTGAAACAATAAAGAGGTCAATCTCCCTCAGGAATAAAAGATGCTAAGGGGAGCAGAAGCAGTTTAAAACGGTATAAAGCTCCTAAGCCCTCCATTTAGAAGTATTTGAATTGATGTAGTTTGCTATCTAAGAAGTTTCTTGCTACGGGCACTGTATTGACATTGCCAGTATCTACTGCTTCTGCAAGAAGAATGCACCTTGGACAAGGACTTTGAAAGTATCAGTCTGTTCAGGAGCCAGACAGTTGGGAACTGAAGCCAGATATCATAAAGATATTAACATTTCATTTAATTGCAAACTGCTGTCTCTTTCAATGCCCATCTCGGGAATATGTCCAGAATTTCCACTTTCACTAGAGTCTAAGACTGGAATTGTATTTAGAATTACAATTCCAGTATGCACTGATGAGCTAGAAGAAGTCTGAAGGGAAAAGACGTGTAAGCAAGTAATTCTTGATGTTAGAGATGTCAGGGTTACACAAAGGAAGTTACTCAAAGATTTTAGGTTCCTTTAAGGGGAGAAAGATATATATGTAATAAAAAGACAAAAAAAAAAAATCTTGAGCCTTTAAAACATGCAAACAAAAGAACCCAGATTCCTAATATGCCTCAGTGCATGTCTGTAACCAGTCTGTAAGCAGTTCATTGCAGTTGTCCTTCAAAGTTCCCAGGCTGGGATTGCAAACAATTTGGAAACAAATTATTTAGAGGGAGGAAAGAAAGGGTATGGCATCCAAAAGCGTAATAAATCCTTCAGCGCTTGATCTAGGGTGGAGGAAATGCTTGGGAATGTCTCCAGGTCAAAACAAATCTAACAAGATTTTGATTTAGCAAGACCCAAACCCTGCTGGCCCTAGTGCCAATGCACGAATTGCAGCTACCTGGTGCCATTGCACTGCTCTCCTCTGGGAGTGTGCCCGTTGTGAGGCTCACAGCGCTGGGATTACAGCTGGCCTGGGGAAGGAAGGGATAATGACACTCATTTGTGTGCACTTTCATTGTACAGTTGTTGGATCTCAAAATGAGAAGAACGGCAAAACCTCTGTTTAACTAGAATTAGTTTCTTTATATGATATGGAGAGAGACTTCACTTGATTAATTGAAGTCTGCTTCCTGCCTTTCATTAGCAAATAAAAGCTTCTTTGTGTGCTGGGGCGGGGGATATTGAGGTAGGGAGAGAGATCAAAGGCTGCTGTTTTCTGCCGGGTGCGTCTCGGACCAAGCCCGCAGGAAGCGGCCGGGCGCTGGAACTGCTGCGAGGGGACTCAGACACAGATTGGGGCTGGCAGGTTTGTGCTCCAGGCTCCAGGAGAAGTCTTAGTCAGAAACTATTTTTGTTTAAAGCATTTCTCACCCTCTGCATTATTCAAGACTTGAGGGCTTTTGCAGAGTCCCTCCGGCTTCCCCGCTGCACACAAAGGCCCATCTGTGCCCTGGCTGCCGGCCGCTGCGGATGGCGAGGGGAGCTTCCGTCCTCCAGCTCCCACAGCAAACCCAAAAAGCAGAAAGAGACCTTGGCACTGAGCAGTCCTGACGTTGGGGACACCGCAGATTTGCCCCAGAGTTTTACCGCTGCCTTATGGGGATGCAACCGTCTGCAGGAATCTCAGTCTCAAAAGCTTTGTGTTTTAGATGAAGCCGAATCCAAATTTATACCAAAGTTACATCTGGCAAATGCAATATGAAGTTAGACCAAGGCAGGTTTTTTAAATTTCTTTTTCTCTTTTTTTTGCTCAGGAAAAAGTTACCTGCAAGAAGCATCATGCTTTTCCTAGAAAATTCACTCATTTTGGGGTCCTTTGTTAGTGTTAGAAGAACAAAGTGTCTGTTAAATTATGCAGACTGCATGGTTTATACAGACATGAAACTCCATTTATTGTCCCAGAAGGAGGTTCAAGACTATTTTCTAACTGGGAATTAAGGAAAGCAAGAATTTCTCTGAGATGTTTTGTGCTCTTGGACAAGGGAGGCCCTATGTCCCACGGATGGTGCAGAACACAGTGAGAATTGTACCCGAGCCAGTTACAGACCAAAATAATGCTGTTCTTGACAGTGTCCTTAGGACAAAAAGCCTTGGGTACTCATGTTGCTTAGGCAGACAGCATAAAGATGTTGGTTTTAATGATGGGTTTTTTAAAATTATGCCACTGATGTAAAGGTCACATGAAACATGCACAGCGCCAGTGAAGCTGTGTGAAGGTACCTGAAGGAAATGAAAAGAGAGCTCTTAGCCTTTCCCTCCTCTAAATCCCAAGCGTCCACTTCTGGACACCATGGGCAGAAAGGGAGACTGAAGCACGGAAATGCTGAGAAGCTCTTGAAAGCCACAAGACCCTTGCTGAAAATTGTTTCTGAACATTGCTGCTCTCTGGCAAAGCCCATTCTCGCACTGCCCTTTGGTGTCTGGGACTGCTTTGCTTGGTCTTTAGCCCTGAAGATCTGTGATGTTAAACCCTCTGTGGGGTGAAGAGGATCAGAAACAACACTGTGGAGTAGTGTTAAAAGAGATGCTTTAAAAAGCACACAAAAAGGAACGGGAATCTTGCACAGAATCATTTCCTACAGAAAGGAAAGTTGTGCACTGAACCCTCTTGACTTCACCATGAGTCACAGCCTCCCAGCCACGCTCTGGTCAGGAGAAGGGGAGTGCTGGCCTCACAGCAGTGACTCTCAGTTCAAGATGATCAACTGTTTCTTGAAAGTCTTCTGGAGATGAGTCACAGCTCTCCCTCTGCTCTGCAGCCTGTGAGCAAAACCGTGTGATGTGGCAAGAGAGAGAGAGGGAAGGTATTGGCCACGAAGCATCAGGATTTTACTGTGGGTGAAAACTGCCAGTCTCTTGTAGAGCTGTGCAGTCTGTCAGCCTGACAAACCCTGTTTCCCATTATTTTGGAGAAAATAAAAAAAATAATTGAATAGAAACAAATCTAATGTGATTTTACAATTTCAAATTGTGACAGTATCCAATATTTTTATTTTTAAGGGGCTGTTAACCCTCCCTTAGAACATGAATGCAGTGAGTTCCTAGAGATGGTGGAGATGTGTCTCTGCAGCCTGCTGTGCTCTGCAGGACCTTCTGTGACTTGTGGCTGCAGAGTGGCTGTCTCTGGGGCATGTGCCTTTGGTGGGGTTATTCAGTGGCTGCTGTTTTATAGGGAGGCTGGTCACCAGCAGATCAGGGGAGGTGTTATGGGCACAGGAGTTGCTCTGAGCTGCTTCTGAGCCCTGCTGTGGTATCAGGAAGGTACCACTGTGTGTAGCTTGTCAGGCATAGGGGACATAAGAAACACTTAGATGGAGTAAAGATGATTCTTCAAATACATTGGGCCATGGGTAAATTTTGAGTAAGTGTGTGGTGCTGTAAAGAAAAAAAGATAGTGGTCAGAATGGGAGAGCAGAGTTTCTAAAGGCTCTGACATATCTGGAAATCTGAAAAAGATTAAGAAGTATTTCCTCTGTGTTTGTGTGTGCTGAGCTCTGCCACAGAGGAAGATGGCCAGAGGGAATATTTCTTGGAGTGATAGCCCTGATTCTCTTCACATGTTTGAATCATGCTCAAGTATGATTCTCTGGTCTGGGGCAGAGGTTTTGGGAATGCCATCCTAACATGGCACATCTCAGAGAGGATGGTTTTTAAGTGAAGGATGTGGAAGATGTGTGGAGCTGCAGCAGAACTGATGAGTGACCAAGGTTGAAGCATCCAGCTGGAAAGTTTGGCAGGACTAATGGAGTCTGTGATGAAAGACTGGATTAGGACTGGGATATGTAACAAACCAGCCTGAGATTATCTGTTGGAAGATCTTGAATTAACCTGTGGTGTGACATTCAGCTTCCCATGGAGCACAGGCTGCCGGTCTGACCTCTCCCACCGGGCAGGTGACCTGGCACAGTGATGGGGTGGGTGTCAGCAAAGCTCAGGGGCCCTGTGATGGGGTGGGTGTCAGCAAAGCTCAGGGGCCCTGCGGAGAGCAGGTGATGTGGACGATCCTGCAGTGCTCAGAGTCCCAGCCTGCAGAAACTGCTGCCTGCTGGCTGCAACAGAAGCGTTTAAAGCAGCATCGTGGTGTTGCATGGGCGATGACAGCCCAAGCTGCACGGGATTATCCATCAGATTAATATTATCACTGCAGCAGAAGATGAATGGGCTGGGGACATGGAAATGAAAGGGATACCTACTAAGTTGAAATTGAAAATTGGTACACAATCCCATGTATTATCAGGGAGAAAATTTGTAGTATTGAAAAGGAAGTCATAAAGGGTGGAAGGTGAGTAGGTAAAACTCTTTGGTTTTTGGGGATCAACTAAGGGAATGTGAGCTAAAGGAGGCAGGGGTAAATAACTGAAAAAGATTTTGCTGTGATAGCATCTGGGAAAAGTGCTAGTTATTGTGTTTGAGTATATTCAAGTCCTTGGTGTTTTTAAGTCTGGGAGTTAGTTCACTGAAAGGTCAGCGACTGAGTCGGTGAGAGGGAATTTAAGGATGTCTCCAGGGAATGAGAAAGTCTCAACAGAACACGCCTAGAGCTGAGAAAGCCCTGCTGCCTCAAGCCATGTCTCAACAACCTTTCCCTTCTGCTGTGGCAGGAATGAAAAGATGAGCTGAATTTCTACTGTTGGTGTCAGATACTGAAAATAAGTGTGTTCACTTCGGCTTTTATTGGTTATAGCAGGGGAGAAAAACGGAATATTTAGCTAGTGCTGAAAGAGGTAAATTAAAAGTGAAAACTCTCTACTGCTGCTGAAAAACCTGAATTGCAGGCTTGAGAGGAAGCAAAGCAGAAAGGGCTGCTGTGGGCAGTGCTGCTTTATCCTCCTTGAAACTAACTGCATGTTCAGCACTGCCACACCAGCAGCAAAGCACCAGGATCACTGAGGCTCTGCTCCCAGAGGTGGAAGCTTGGGAGCTTCCCCGAGGTTCTCTGGGGTACACACTTCTCAAGATGGGACCTGGAAGGGCCTGCAGGGAGCTCTGGGGGTCAGGTCAGCAGAAGTGGCCGTTCTTGCTCTGTAAGAGCCTAGAGACCCGGACGTGTGGTGCTTTTAAAGGCAAGGAGAGTCCCAACCTCTTGCAGAATCATGTGCAGGGTGAGCATTTGTCAGAGGAATGAATGGCAGCGTGTGCCTGGGTGCCCCTTCCCATCTCACAGAGCTGTGTGAGGTTAGAAGGGACACAAGCAAGAGCTGCAGCTGTTATACAGACCAGAGCAGGCTGGATCCGAGCCCTGCAAGGGGGAAGAGCAGCTCCAGGGAACAGGGCTGCTGCAGCGCCTGGTGCTCTCTGGTCTTTGTTCTCCTGCAGGAGCAGGAACCAAAGCTCAGCTGTTTATGTCCTTGCTGCTACGTTTTGGAAGGCACTCACCATAAGGCAGGGGGTTTCTCAGGGATTTCAAATCCCAGTAAAATGTTCTGCTCTTCCATCTTTGAGGGAAGCAGGGACAGAATGAGCCCACACATGCAAATGAGGATCTAATTTAGTGACAGGTGAATTAGCCAGGCTTGCTGTGGACAGGAGCTACTCATGGTCTGTCACAGAAAATACGTGATTTCCTCTCATACTGCTCATCTGAGTGAGAAGGGAGGATTATATTTTCTTTCTCTTCTTTTGGGTTTTAATTTTTTTTTTTTTTAAGCACAAGTGAATGGGAAATACATTTATTTCCAGAAATGGGTCTGCAGGAGCTCCTAGGAGGCATTGCAAACACTCAGGCATTCAGGCACACCCCACAAAGAATAAATGGGGAATTGATAGATGTGAACAGACTGTGGGTCTGAATAATCGTCCTCCCAAATTCTCTCCAGGGAATGCTGTTAGAGTCTGAACATTGTGGGAGGAGAACTAGGATTTATTCGGTGAAGATTCACTTACCATAAATAAATAAAAATAAATAAGTAGGCTAAATTAGTAATGAATACTTCAGCCAGCTCTAATGCTAAATAAACACACAGAATTGTAATGAAAATACTAAAGCCTGTTTGAACTGGAGCTAGAAATCCAAGGAGAAATAACTGTGTGGCACTTAAATTAGCAGTCACCATAAAATATAAATATATGATATAAAATATGGATTTTTTTTTTTTTTTTACCTCATGAGATTTTAAAGATTCATCTGTTCCCTGTGTTTGGAAGGCTCGAACTAGACACTATTCAGTGCTATAGAGTGACATAAATCACTGAAGAGTTATAAAATCCCTTGATGTATGCTCTTGGACACTAACTATATTTGTAGAGGCTCTCATGGGGGTGTATTTATACTGATAGTAGACTGTTTTAAATTCATACAGTTATCTCCATATAAAGCATTTTTATAGGATTTTCCACGCTATGGGGGGTTGTGCGACTTTAATTATACAACTCAGACCGTATTGGTAAAACTTATAGGCAAAGATAAGCCCTTTAGCAAGGCAGACTCCTGCACTTGAACTTAAAAGAAAATAATTTTCTTCTTGTGAGTTCCCCCGAGAACAGCTGGGAAAATCAATAGCTGCTCTGCCAGGCGGAGGGGCTGTGTTTGCAGGCAGCCCAGGCAGCGGCGTGGCGCGAGCCTTTCCCTGCACGCGGAGCCCCTGTGGCCAAGGTGCCTCACCCTGGAGCAGCTCGAGGCTGCTGAAGGGCCACCAAGCACTAACCAGACTTTTGTGGCCGCTTTCGACCTTTATTAAACTCTGCAGAGCTGCACTGGAGCTGCAAACTGTGAGTCAAAGACTTCAAAGCTTGAATAAAAATGTGCAGTTGAGGTGGAGAAAAGCAACACGCAAATGGAGCACGCAAAAATTGAGTGTTTCCTTTGGAGAAAGTGCAGCTGCCCTTTTACTGAGGGCAAAGCCCTCGGGTGATGGGGTGGGACTAGCTGCAAGACTGCAGGGGCAAGTCCTGATTGATGGGCTGGGAGTGACCAGCAGCGCTGGTGTTTAGGTCTCACTGGCTTTTTGACCAAGAGAAACCAAAAGGCCCTATGGCACTGGAGCTCAAGGGGCAGCTGGAAACTGGTACCAGTATCGCAGTGGTGGGAAGAAATATCTCGATGTGCAGACTGGCAATTATGTGCCTCTGAGGGTGTGGCCAGTTTCTGGCAGTGATGGGGAAAAGAGCTCTCAGGAGTGAAGATTCAGTAGTTCACTTGATAAAAATGGGATTATCTTCATTCCTAGATTCAGCAAAGCAGCTTTTAGAGGCAGAATATATCTGAGCTCTCTGACTGCATTACACAACCGAAAGAATATAAGAACTTAGAAGAAACTAATAAGGTATGTAGTATCCCAGTGTGAACTGAAAATGAAAAACCGAGAGAGCTTTTTGCTTTATTATAATAACATGGAGCAGAGTGAAAGAATGGCTCTGCATATGAAATAGAGTTAGGAGGATAATCAACCCAAACCTCCTATGATCCTACAATAGAGGCACCAACACTGGAGGCAGGCAGGAGAGTTAATAAATTAAGGTGCAACTAAAATAGATTCATGGTCATTTAACAATGTGTCAGGGCTCCCAGAGAAATGAGTATAATGTATTTAAGTCTAACGTGCAAACAACTTTAAACAGGAAAGAATGAGGGAAGGAGAAAATGGGAGAAGATTTATTGCAGCAAGCAGCTGAGGTCAACTTGCTTTCAGGGGAGAACAGGAGAAGAAAATGGCACACGCGCGCCTGGAGGTGGCTGTAGCACTTCCACCTTCCCTCAGTAGGAAGCAGAACACATTGAGGAAGTATCTGAGTATCCTTAAGGTGAGTTGTTCAAGTGCCTAGGAATGGCCAAATGGGATTTCTCATCTTGAATATTCCCAGAGCAGTCACTTTCTGCTGAAGTCAACAACCTCATTCATGTCATGAGAACCAACCTCAGCCCTCCTACTCCGAGTATCAGCTCTGGGACTTGGCTGCCCAGCCAGCATTCACACAGGTTTGAGGGTTTTTTTGTTTGGTTGGTTGTTTTTTGGTGGGCAGGTAGAATAAGCCTGAGCCCTCGATTCATTTATTTTTGGCTCCCCCTGCATTGTTTTCAGCTTGTGAGAAGTCGCTGTGTCTCCTGGGTTTGCTGTAGAAGGATGATAATCATCAATCCATCTCAGACAGGACAGATGCAGCCAGCGATTCTCTGGCTGCTGGGAATCCATCTCTGTCTGCAGACTCTGGCTAGGTACTTTAAGAAAAATATATGCAGCAGTATAACTGTGTAAATTGTTACTTTTAAGCTCTGTCCTAAAAGTGGGGGGAATTCATCTGTGCAGGTGTTCAGGATGGTTTTAGGTTCGCCATGGGAAGGGCCGGCGGGGTGCTGGGAATGCTTTGGGAGATGTTTGTGGACAGAATACAAAGCCCCTTTTTGCTGAGTGAGCAGCCAGGGGCTGAGCCCTCTCTGAGCACAAAGCCTTGCCTTGCAGAGTTCCAGCACAGTTAGGCACAAAGTTGTCACTGCTGTGCTGAAGGATGAAGTCGCTCTGCCTGTTCCTTCTCTTCCCAAGAGCTGTTGCACACGGATCAGTGTCTCGGTTTGAGAGACAGGTGTCTGCTAAAGGAGGCAGATGCCTTCCTTGGAATGGAAAAATGTGGACCCCCTTCCCTCCAAATTGTTATAATTTTGAAATTAATAAGGGGCTCTCAGGCAAAGATATGAGAATAGGAATAACAGTTCTTTACTAGTATAGCTAATGAGGCAAAACCAACAACTTTGGCATTAACAACAAACAGAACAAAAAGCCCAGTAACGGTCCGTCTCACTTTCGGACACTTTCCCCTTTGGTGCCGTGCGGGTCACAGCTGGCAGGGGCGCTCCGGCGGCAAGCTGGGACGGCAGAGACGGGCAGAAAGTCCTGGGATGGTGGAGGAGATGTATCACGCTCTGGAGCCGCAGTGGGAAAATCCCCGGGAGGTTTCGGCAGGCAGGAGGTGCGAGGCTACAGAGCAGCGAAAGCTGGGAGCAGCCCGAAAGAAGCGACGGGGGCCGGGCGGGGCAGCGGCAGCCCGGCTCCAACGGAGGCAGGGAGGGGGGAGGAATCGAGGCACCCAGGCAGATGGTAAGAAAGTCCTTCCCTTAGTGAGGTGGGTGTTAATAAGGTCTCAGTCTGAAGGGCTGCTCTTACGAGCAGGGGCTCACCCGCGGCAACAGAAGCAGGACCAGGCTGGTCCCCGGCGACAGCCCAAGACCTCCTCTCCAAACAGCCTTGGCTGCCTGTCCCTCTTCCCCAGTCGAGAGCGAGAGAGTGCTCGAGCCCCAGAGCCAGGGTTATCCCCCCGCCCTGCTGTCTCCAGCCTCCTGTCTCGAGGTATTTTCCCCTCACCTGGGCACTCCCAGGTAACGAGAGAGGGGCCACCGGCCTTCTCCCCTGAGCTGATAACGCCCTTTGTCTGTGAAGTGTCCAGTCGTTTTGCCCATTAGCCACGCGTCTGGGGAAAATTCCTCCAGAAAGAGAAAAAACCCCACAAAACAAAAGAAGAGCTCCTCAAACCCCTACAATCAGCTCTCGTGCTTCCCCAGCCCCACCTGCGGGGCCTCTGCTCCCTGAGCAGGGCATGGAGCGGGAGCCTGGCCAGCCCACACTGCTGCAGGGTTAATCCTCACACCCGCCCCGGGTTTTGCAATGAAATGTTCTTCATTCTGGCACTCTGCTCCCTGAAACATCAGCTGGCAGAACTCTGGCATTTGCACACAGGACTCTCGCTCCTGCAGTTTGCCTCCTCCATTTCCCCTCCATGCAGGGCTATACCAGCTCTGCTGCTGTTCGTGATGAGGAAAAAAGGGAATATTTCTATTTCTTACAGCGATATTACTTTGTCTGCTGCTCTGAAAGCATGTATGTGCCAAAACAGGCTCTCTAAGGGCTACGTTTTAAATTATATGTAAGTGAATACTATTAAAAAATCCCTCTCCTTTTTTTTATTTTATGGGATTAAAATAGAGACATTAATTTCAATGTTTAATGGTTTTACTGTGGTGATGTTCACAACCCTTCCATGTTCATTTTTTGTGACTTGTTTAGCATTTACTGCCAGTGCTGTTCACTGAAACAGCACGTTATAAGTGAGCAGGCTCCTAGATGACATGGATGATTTATAAATACTTTATACAGTCAGAACGTATTTATGCAGGACAACAATTTGTTTGGTTATTTCCAGAGGCTGAGCCACTAACAGTTACATTAGAGAGACAAAAAGGACTGAACTCGTGCTCAAGAAGGGCTGCTTTGGGCTGTTACCCTAATGAATCTACTATTGCTAGATAAAAATAGATGAAAAGTTTGAGCTTCAGGCTTTGTCTGCTTCAAAGATACCTTAGAAAAATGAAAAATAAGGTCTTGCATCTTCTAAAGTTGATGTAAAACCACTGATGTCAGCAGGGCAGATGTAAGGCTTGGAAGGAGTTACAATGTGAAAAATATTCTTGTTCTTTGTTTTAAGAATTAAGTGTTTGATTTAAATTTATAAATGTATTTTAGAAATCTCGGGTTTAAATCTCTTATTTGAGGCATTAAGTTATGTTATGTCATAGAGCTAAGTCTAAAAATGATTGTAAAGGAGAAACAGATGTAGACACATGTAAGCCTGGTCCTGCTTGGAGATCTCAGCAACCAGACTGGGATCCCTGGGCCAGCCAGGGGCCCCTGCACACTGGGATCCACCTGTGAAAATCTCTCAGCAGAATCAGTTTTGCTGTCAAACTCAACAAAAACTTGTCTAGATCATGTTTCAGTGGTGCTGCAAATCTTCTCCTCTGACTGAGTTTAGCAGGCCCTAGTGCCCAGGATGGCAGCTCATGTCTCTGTCGAGGTAGGTAAGTTTCTTTGAGTTTGAAAATAACCTGCATAGTTAAGCTGTAAGTGTAACTATACAAGAGATTTGTAGGGGAGAATTTTGTCTTGATTTACTGTTACTCTATCCCCATATAGCTCCTGGAGGCGTGTGCCAGACACCGGCTGACCCTCTGCAAATCCTGGGAGGTTTCGAAGAGCAGGGCTTGCTGCAACATCTGGGAGAATCTGCGGTGTTGCTCTCTACAACAGGGCAAAATTAACACAGCCGCAATTATAAAAATATCCCTTTCACAATTCCTGCCATTTCCAGTCCCTCACTGCAGTAGGACTTCATCAGGATGCAGGACAGGTTTACAGAGCCCTTTTCCCTCCCGCTCCATCATCCCTGAAACTGCTGCAGATCTTCCCAGCAGCTCTGCTGGGTTTGTTTGTTTATTTACCTTCTATTATCCTCCTTGTTGCCCATACTTCGAGGTCAGTAGATGACCGGCAGATCTGCCCAATTTATTCCTGTGTATGACAAAAGAGACCTGGGTCAACCAATGAGCCGTGAACTTCTATTTCTATTTCGCTGCGGTTGTACGCCCGTGATCTGCACACTGCCAGTCATCCACCATATTGATGAGATTAGCTGGTAATTAAAAACCCAGCCAAGCCAGGCAGAGGAAGATGACTCAATTAGCAGAATGTCACTGAATCTAATTTACTTTGCTTATCACAGACTTATTCTCTAATGAATTAGAAACGAAGAGCAGGACACCTTCAGAGGGAGATCGAGGGGCTTAAAGGCATAAATGCTTTCTAACCCCTTTGTGCTCGTGGTTTGGGTTGCAGGGAGTGTGCTGATGCTGCTAATCACACACCCAAGGGCTGCTTCCCAATACCTGTGCCCTAAGGGAGCGTATCCAGGGGAGCCCTGCTGCTGGCTATTTCATGTGGCAGGCACTGCTTAGGTCAGGCCTTCCTTTCTTTATAAACCTACGTGTATTTATAAGCTGGGAGTGAGCAGGGCTTTGGATGTCACGTCACTGGAATTGTGCTCAGGGATGATCTCTGTGATTGTGGACCTGACGCTGAATGTGGTGTTTGGCCAACGAGAGTATGAGGGATTTCCTGGAAACAAAAGCATGTCAGAAATAGACATTTACCACTAATGAGTGTTTTAAGGCACTTCTCACTGCTTTTCTCATTTCAAATATGATGTTTGGATGATTAACAATTAGAATAACGTATTTTACTGGAGCTCTTTGGAAGTACTTTAAGAGACCATTGGACAGATGTACAGCTGAATTTGTATGTAAAGTGGAGACTATAAACCATTATCTCTGCTGCTCTCTTCATAGGAGATAACAGAGCATATTATGGCTGATTTAAGTGAGGATATTACTGGGCTCTGAGCTTTTAATCTGATCTGCATGACAAAGCCCACATGGCTCCATGAGCCTTACAGGGCTCACGGGGAGGGTGTGGAGGTCTGGACGTGCTGGTCACACAACGGGATCAGGACTAGAGGCTGGGAGTTTGTTACTGTCACCTGAGCTCGTGTAACGCTGACCAATAGCTGGTCTTTTTAGCCTGGGAAAATGATTTCTGGCTTGGCAAAGAAAAAAACAAGTGGAGCAAACCCTCTCATTCTCATAACTTTTTTCAAGTAATAATAAATATTAACAAACTATGAAGCTTTTAAAGCTTCTAAAGCTATTTGGGAATCTCTCTCTGGAGACTTAATCCATGCTGGCTTCTCTAGCAGTCGAGTGAACTGGTCTGGAAACTGCAACGGGCTGTAAGCTTTTCTGCAAGCACGTACGTATATGTTGATTGCAAGACGGAGTGCAGGGCTGGTAATGAGAATGGATGAGATGGGAAGCCTTCTGTATTTCTGTCCTGTATCTGTTACCAAGGTATGAGAAATGTTGGTTCAGTGACAGTAACTGTCCCTAAAATTCACTACTTTCACGAAATTTATGATGCAGTTTCTGCACAGAAGAAAAAAAAATTAGATGTAGATTACTGCGCAGAGATGGACACAAGTACTTTGCAGTTTTACATTTTACACATCCTGCTAAATGTCCTGCCATTTTCAATCCCTGTTTCCTTCTCTATTTCCCCAGCAGTTCTCCCTTTCACAGAAAGCAATTTCTTTAGCAACATGGCAGTCATTAGAGAGCTGCTTGTCTACCATATCTGGGTTCAACAAGCCATTTCACAGCGGTTTGACCATTGCAAACACACCTCTATAAACTGTCCTGGAGGAAACAAAACTCACTAAGGTATTCTCATTAAGCTAATAATGACAAGGAAGTCTTCCTGTCCCCTGAGTCACTGGAGCTGTAGTGCCAGGAGGTACCTGGCCATGTTCAAGTGCTGTCCACAGCTCTTGGTAAGCAGGAATTTTGTACATGTGCAGTTGCTGAGATCACAGCTCTGAGACGTCTGTTAAACTAAGTGAAATATACAAATTTATGACGAGGTGTAGCATTGATATTAACATTTATTAATTCCATTCTAACTCTGCTGTTAATATGGTGAGTATCCTTGTTATCATCAATTGCTTTGTTTGTTTTCTGGAGAATAGTGTTCACACACATTGCTCCTCTCAGGCATGTAAGCCACAAAGCCCGGCTCAAAGACCCTACAGGGTCAGAACCAGACCTCATCTCCTCCCAGTGAACAGAGATTATTCCCTAAGTTTTTCTAGTGACTTTCTTGAGGGAAAATGTTGTGAATTCCACAGTGGCATTCCAGTCTGGCTCCAAGGAGAATAAGATAGGCAACAAAAGAGATTAAACAGTCATTCATTTTGCTTTTGGGTTTAGCAGATGCAGAGGCTGGGACTTTTCCTGGTTTCTGTCAGTGAGCAATTTCTCGCAGGTTTGGAGCAAGGATTATGAAATTCAGATAACTTTAGCATGGCTCTGTTGTTGTAACATTGGAGCTGGTGTACTGTGAAGTAGAAGTGTTAACACAGAGAGGTGGGAGTGAACAGAAGTGGTAGAGAAAGCTGGGGAGCTCCTCAAGGATCCAAGGATAACCTCAGTGCTGTGAAACAGAGGGAACAAGAGAAGCTGGAGGATATAAACAACAAAACTTAGGTGAGCAAAGATGAGGCCGGACTGGAAAGGTGCGGAAGCCTGCAGGCAGGGGTGCTGGGTGACGGCTGGGTCGCGGCTGGCTGCTGTAGGTGATGTGTCACGCCAGAGGAAGGAGAGATGCTTTATAGGAAGGTGTAAATGTCTGAACATGTATCAGTTAAGAACAAAAGAAAGATGTGATTCAAAGCCAGTGGTATTCGAGGAACTGGTGGTTTTACACAGTGCAAGTCTCGGGGAAGGGACGGATCAAAGGGGAGTGGATCCCAGGATTAGGAGTATTGAACGAAGGCTCTCCCCTGAGGCGCTCTGGCTGAAGAGTCAGTGCAGGTATCACTGTTCCACTCGTAAGCAGAATCATGGAAAAGGACTGTTCAAACACTTCCTAAGCCCAGTTATGCAGCATTCCTCAACCCCCTGGGATCTTCAAGTGCTTTATAAATCAGATACATCAGGAAAAGGTCTCTGCCATCCAAATATTTATTTTAAGTGATATCACTGGCAAACACAGTTGATAAAAGGAACTTAAACCTCTCTGGCTTGTGTGTAAACCAGTGACAATCATCTGCTCCGATGTTCTGGGTTATCTTTTTTAGATTACCGTCATCCATGCATGGCTCTCCCATAGCTCCTGCAGGGATTCCATCCATGGTCCCTCTCCTCTGCAGTGAGGCAGCCATGGTTCATTTAGCTAGAGAGCGTTTGGAGGCAGACAGAGGCTGTGTGGATAATAAGGCACAGGAGGGCCTTTTATTGCTTTAGTGGGAGCTAAAGATGAACACAGCAAGGAATGGTTTCATTCACACCTGGCAAACCTGACACCATCGAGTGTCACTTTTAACTCTCCACTTGTCAGTTAGACAGAGGTGGCAGGGAAGCTCGGGCTGGGTGTAATGCAGTGTGCAGTGCTGCTCCCCACTCCCAGCCAGCTGTCCTGTGGTAGCTGGGGCCCACGACTCGCTGTGGCAGCTCATAATCACCATTGCCACTCAAACTGTGAGTGCCAGCTGGTGATGGTGGCACGGGGGCACGAGGGCTCCAAGAGCCCAGCCTGGATGCACTGATGAGGAGGAATATCCATGCCTGCTTCTCTAGAGTCACATCCTGGCCAAACATGGCTGTAAAGGAAGAACATCAGTGTGAGGGGAATGGGAGTGGAGTGCAGGGATGGGTGCAGGAGGAAGCATCTGGGAAGACAGGAGGATTTCTGCCACCTGCAAGAACAGGAGGGAAAATTTGAAATTTTGTCTCTGTAGAGCTGAGGACCTACTTGGATGGTGCTGATACAGTCCAGGGCTGCTCAGTTTTCCCCAGGCTCACCTGCCAGGAGGCAGCTGGTGCTGCCCAGCTGTCCTGCTCAGCAGTGTGGCTGACTGCAGATTGCATTTCAACTGGGGGTTTTCTCTTCCTAAAAGTATTTCCTGGCATGTGTTTGCCCAGCCACAGTGCTGCTCCTTGCACATTTGCATTAATATATTTTACTCCTCAGCATTTCAGGAGGAGGCTTGTGGGGCTGGCCAGTGCCTCTGCTCTGGGCTGGGTGTAATGCCTGCCTGGGGCTCACCCACTGCCTGGCTCCAAAAGGGTGTCAGGGTCCTGAGGGTGCTCGGGATGCAGAGGGGCAACGAGGCATTCTCTCAGCACAAGGACGGGCTGTGCCAAGCCCAACAGGCTGAGTAGTAAGGCACCAAGAGATTGGAACACGACCTAATGAAAACACTGCTGCTGGAGCGGCCGAGACACAGCCTGTGCTGCAGCCAAGGAACCTGTCCTGCAGCCCTGGGGGCAACCAGAGCCCTGCAGCCCTGGGGGCAACCAGAGCCCTGCAGCTCTGGGAAGTGAGCACACATGGGGAGCAGAAGACACAAAAGGGACACGTGAAGGCCCTTGTCCCAAGGCTCTCTGACTGCTCCTGTGTGCTGGGACCTGGAGATGGGACAGCTGGAGACAGCCTGCCCCTCCTGCCATGGCACACCAAGGCTCAGGAGGGCAAATCCACGGAGGAGGTCTTAAAAGGAAGGTATTTTCTCCATCATCTGAAAAAAATCTCTTAAAAAATCCAGCCAACCAACCAACCAACACCCAGAAAACCTACAAAAAACCTTCAAACCCACAAAAAACCCTCCCAGAAGTTGTTTCACTTACCATGGAGAGAGTTAATACGGGTCTTGAATGCAATAAGATTATGAATCCTGTAACAATTGTCTCTATCTGTGTTAGCCAAATAACATTTCTGTCTTTGACCCAGCCTCTCAAGGCCTTCTACAGATGAATACCAATGACTCAGGCCTTCATTATCCCATCATTACACAAATCCTGCTGTTAATTTATGTATAGGAAAGAACTAGCAGCTACATAAGGCTCCATCAGCTGCATAATTACTGCATATATTATAAAACAGCAGCAAATGCTGCCTGTGAATACAAACCATCTCTGCTCATTAGAAACCTTACAAGAATTAATTAATGAAGGTGTGGTTCTGCCACTTGAAGCCATGGGTATTGTCCCAGTGTGCATCAAGATTCAGCTGTGTTGGGTTTTCTGATGACTTTAATGTAGACTCCAGAGAAACTAAGACGTGCACATGGCCTAAGCCAAAGCTGAAGGAGGCAAAATTGGGTGCTGGAGCCTCCAGCAAGCCCCATGGCTCCTGCCAGCCTGATCCATGGAGCTTTGCATGGCCACATCTGCTCTGCAGGGGTGTCTGTCACCAGGCAGTGCCTGGCAGCTGGGCCCTCCCAGCAGGGATGTGAAGGGGCTGTGTCCAGCCTGCTCCGGCTCTGGATGCATTTTCAGTGTTCAAGCTCTTGGGATGCAGGTCTGGATCCAACCTCTAAAACAAATGAAATGATCCTGTAATTTGAATAGAAGAATGAAAGGATTTAGGAATTTTCCACAGCGACATTTGTATTCCAGGATTAATTTGCCAGCACAACTTACAACTTCCCAGGTTTCTGTTTGCTTATGTACAAGAAGAACGTGCTCTGCTAGACTGACGGTAGTGATTAGTTAAATTACTCACACATCCATTATTTTAGAAAACTTCTATTCTACTTTGCATCTGTATTTATGTAGTGCCACCTGATATTAACTTTCTGCTTGAATGATGGCCACTAATTCTGTGTGGGGCTCTCGAATGTCAGTCAGCAGAGGTTTGAAACTTGGCTCAGTCCGGCAGGTGAGGGCAAGGATGGAGGTGATGCCTTAGGATTTTGGCTTTTATATTTTCATATATTTGTAATCCTGCAATTCTTTAGTGTGTAACTCTGAGCTCCATACAGAGTGTTAGCTACTGCTTTTCCCATTTTGGTCAGACACAACAATTCCTCTCCAGGCCTGAGAATCAAAGACACCGCACTGTCTCAGGTCCTGAGAAATGGAAACAAAAGTGAGTTGGGGGGGAGCAAACTGAGAGAATGGGACTGGACTGCCTGAAGCTGTAATTGGACAATTAACCTCTGATAGGCAAATGGACAAAACTTATATCTGTCCGAAAAATGTGTGACTGTGTCCATCCTGGGTGCAGTCTCTGCGAGACTCCTGCACTGCCCAAGGTGTGCCCTGTGAAGGCCTTTCCATAAATCCCTGCCCTTTATCCTTTCACTCTGTCCAGCATATGGTCCAGGTCAGCCTCTCCAAGGCATCAGAGGAGTGTTTTCCTTTCCTGGATTTTCTCTCGTGTCATGGGCAGGGGAATTGGGCTTTACCTGGTGTGTGACCTGAGTGGTACAGATGGTTTGGTGCCTGTGTCAGTGGAAACTGCGAGGAAAATACGTGTAAAAGGGAAAGAGCTCTGCTGGTGGGAAGCGCTGGCCAGGAATTCTGGGACAGAGGGGGCGAGGGATTGCTTCAGTTCTTGATCCTAATTTTGGAGGAGCACTGGGGCTCTGGTTGGCAGCCAGACACAGCAACACTGATTGTGCATTTGATGTGGGCTTGATGTGGGCTTTCTAACAGCCATGGAAATAGCAAACCTCCTTTGAGTCAAATCCGACTTAAAGGGTGGAAAAACTGTGTTTCCCAGGAAAGAGAGTGCTTACTGTTTTCAAGCTAATTGAGTTATTTTGAGTTTGTTGCTACTTTTTAAAAGCACAATGCATGTTTTGAACAATTAAAAAAAATCCAGCTTTGACACTGATTATGCTGTTTTTGTTGGCATTTTTCTTGTGAACACATGTAAACAATGTCTGTTTACTCATACTTGAACTACAGGCCTATTCCTGGGTCCATTTTTTCCCGAGGAAAGGCCACTTTTGCTTTCTTGCTGATGGGCATTGTGAGATCCATGGTGCCTCTTCTTCCAGAGGGAGCCTGTGAAGGGCTCCAGAGTGGCTTAAAATAACTCACTGTTGAAGCAGCCACAAAGGACCAAAGGCAATCTAATCCATCAGGCAGGAACATTTTCAGTTTGACTATTTCTTCCTCTAAAATAAATAAAGCATGTCCTCATTAGAATGAGAGGGACACATGAAAACTGATTAAATTTGATTTGATAAAAAAGATAAAACATAGATAAAATTTATGTGTTACTGATCTGGAGGGCATTTACCTTTCTTGATGATCCTCATTTTTCAGGGAGTGTGTTTATTAAAGATACAGGTTGTGAGTTTGTACCTATATTTATTTTTGTTTCTCTCTCACATGCTCTCTGGCTGACAGAAAGTCTTCATTTCAAATGCCTGTTGTCTTTAAGAATTGTCTTCTCATTTATTTACTTTCATTTTGCCTGCTGGAAGTTCCTATTAATAGTAAGATACCAGTGCCATGCCAGCATGTCTTTATCGGGGGCTTTACAGAAGTTGTCAGTTTAATAATATAGCAATAAATTCCATTTAATGTAAAGCAGGACTTTCCCCACAGTATCTTTAAGCGGTTCATTTTGTCTTACACATGTAAAGGTCTTGCCTTGTGTTAGCTTGCCATGGTGAAATATTTAAAATATGAGATATAATGAGGCCTTTTTGTTGTGTTTTAGGCTTCTACGCTGTCAAGATGCTGCTTCATTATCAATTCCCCTGAATGTTTCTGGGAAGGAGAAAAGGAAAACTTCTTTACAAGTGTTGTCACTTCTCCTGTGACTCAGTTTGGGTTTTTCTGTGTATCAGATGGGGTGTGGGGGGACACAGAATTTAATTTAAAATCTTTGACTCGTTCTCTGTAATCTCATCCCAGCATTTTCATAGCTGTGATGTATTCGTCGTTTTGAAGGGTATGTAAACACAGTAAATTTTATACTGCCAATAAAACGTGTTGGTGAGCTCACTGAGAAATTCCCAGATCTTGGAAGGCCATTAATGTTTGAAATACATAGTAACCTCTTTATTGTAACATTTTACACATCTACAAAATTAGGTTACCAGTCAGTAGATAGCTGTAAACTGCAGTGCTGCAAGATAAACCTGAAATAGTAAATATTGTGTATTACACTTTATGATCTTTTTAATAGACTAATTTTCAAGGGGGTCTTGGAGAGAAAATGCTTACTATTTCCAAGTTATTCTTGAAATATAAATGGTGGAGATACATAGCTTATTAAATGGCTCTCTGACATATGGCAATTATGCTCATTCTAATGATGGTTAAAATCGAGCTCCAGCTAAATGCTAATAGGGGTAGCAGCCTTAATTAAATCCACGTTTAGGCACTGCTGTTCATGCTTCCTAGCCATCACAGCAAAGCTCCCAGTTGCTGCCTAACCAAGTTAAGCGTGTTGGGTCCCACAGCACTGCTACCTAGTGATGGCCAGGGAGGGATGCTCTTACGTCCTGGGACTCAGAAATTGCCAGGGCATGTTGTGCAGCCCATGTCCTTGACAGCAATCCAGAGATCTGGTGAGAGGAGCATTCCCCATTGAGAGGCAGCACTGGGAAATTTGAAGAAGAAGTTGATCCAAAAGACCACCTGGCTTTGGTTGCTCTGGCTGCACCAGAGTTTTCTGCCAGCACAAAACACCACTAAGGCTTGAACCCTCTGCATTTAATATCCCTTTTTTTCATCCAAGAATTCCTTCCTCCAGAGAGCTGTTTTCAAGCTGCTCCAAGCCCTTCAGCATTGAGGTGAGGTGTTACATCTCAAAGATATTCACTCTAATAGATGAACTATTCTCAAAAAGAGTTTAGTTACTACTATCAGTGAGGGAAGGCTGTAAAGGAATTACTTTGCATGTTCTTAATGTTCTAAAAGAAAGTAAATTACAAATTTTATTGGAGAGGATGGTGAATTGGAGATGTTTGCTGTGCTGTGTAGTCAGTTTGGAGGGAGCTGGTGCTTAACCACTCCTCTGACATCTCTCCCAAACTGAGGGCATCCTCTGCTTCCCTTGTAGCCTTGAGCTCCTGATCATTTGCCTCTCTTAGTTCCATTTGAAGAGTCAAACTGTTAAAATGGTTGGGGAGGACTGTTTAAGAAACTCTTCACATCACGAATTGCACAGTAATGAAGTTCTTTGCAAGATATATAATGAAGAGCGTGCAGGTTTCTGTCAGTAGCTAAGTAAATCTGTAATTATCAACTCTGCAAGGTAGAAATTTAGGATGAGGGAGGCTGATCTGGTGCTATAAACACATTGGTTGATAGTGTAATATAGATCACATATGCCTCTCTTGAGAATTAGAGTTAAGATGCTCACATTATTACTGCCTTAACTGTAAAGTCTTAGCCCAGGAAATCTGAAAATATGCCCTGGCTTGCTGCTCATTCATGTCAAGTTCATACAGACTCTTCTGGCTTTTGGTGGGTGGAAAGGCAAGGCACCAGTGAAAACTGAAAGCAGGGTCAGACCTTTACTCCTTCCAGAAGGCACTGATAAACAATTGGTGCCATTCAGGGCTGCAACAGCCTTTTGGCAGAAGACTTCTTCCTTTTTCTTTTTCTGTATCATTGACACTAAAGCATTCATTCTTGGTATTCCTGTCTGGTTAATGACTACTTGTAACCGCTCTCTCTTCCTGAGGAAGCTCAGAGGGGCTAACCTAAGGCCAACCTCAAATTCATCGACAGGGAGGCACTGTTGTATGGGTTTGGGCCAGGACACAGAATATAAATAATGATTTCCTGATCCTAATGGGCAGAGGGCAGAAATCTAAGACCTTTCTTTGACCTTCTGCAAACTCAGCCTCAAAAAGCAGATATTGCCATTCTGTCAGAAAGGGAAGCAAGGTCCAGAGATAACGAATAAAATAACTTACATTCCTTGTTGAGACTCGCCTAAAAGAAAACCTTTGCCCCTCAGGTGCTGAAGTCATGTTAAGATGCCTTTCTTTTTCTTTTTTCTTTTCTTTTTTTTTTTTCCCAGTCATATTCACTATTTTCAAAGATTAGATAAATATGTAACTTTACTTCATATCACCACATCCCTGCTCTCCATCTGACTTTTCCTATAGGTGACTGAAGCAAGGCCTATGTGCTGTCAGTGTCTAATAGGCTTTTTGTCATCTCCAGCTGGAAAAGAAGCTTTGTTCTAACCTACCTTAGGTTAGGTAGGGTTAGACCCTACCACACAGTGCTGTAACTCACCTGTGATTGACTGGTGCTTTGGACAGGACTGAGAATCCACCCTGAGCTTGCAGGGCAGAGGTCAGAAGCTCCTGCAGCACCTCCTTACTCACTCTGCACAGTCACTAAGCACCAAGTTCCTTTTGAGGGTGTTTTGGCTTTTTCCTCCCAATTTATGCAAAGAAACTTTCCTCTGTCTTATAGGACTTGCCAAGCACTTGTCCCAGTTCTGGCAATCACGTATAGAGAGAGATGAACGCATCATAAAATGTGTATGGCTTGGAGAGAGTTTTTTGTCTTTTAAAGAGGTCTGCTTGCCTTCCCCACAGTAAGGCACTTTGAGCTCTGTGGATGAAAAAGCCCAGCACTGTGTAGAACAATGAAAGCACTAACACTGTCTGGGAGAAATCCTACAGGATTAGGCAGGCTCGAGATAATTATCGTTTTCCAGCAGAGGAAAGAGGCAGCAAGCTGTGTAGATTTCTGAGTTTTATCTGTTCTCTTTTTGCCGTCAGAGGAGGAACTTTCATGCTCAGTTACTATGAAAAATATGTAATGAAACTCTACAGCAAGTAACTTAGAAGCTGAATAACTCATTAGTACTTCTGTCCTCCAATTATGTCCCAATTTGTGCATTCCATCAGGTGCTGGTTAAATCCTCCTTTATTTCGTGTTTCCATCCATGACACCAGTAATCACTTGGATGCCTTTGAGGTTTATCTGGGCTGCTCCCACAGTCCTGAGCCTGGCTGAGAGTGCAGACTGGAGCACGGAGCTACCTTTGGACACAGCGTCCTGCCCACAGATATGTGGTTTCCAAGATTGCCAATACCAAAGCCTGCCCTCTCCCTCCCTCCAGGGTTATAATTTGCAGTGAAGCAGTGACAGCATCGCAGAATGTCTGAGGTTGGAAGCCACCTCTGGAAACTCTCTGGTCCAACAGGCCTGCTCAGAGCAGGGTTGTGTGGGGCCATGTTCAGGTTCTGAATATCTGCAAGGATGGCAACATCACAGCGTCCCTGGGAAACGTGTGCCAGTGTTTGCCAGAAGGATCAAATGTAAGATAAAAATGTCAAACTTTTTCTTAGGTTTAAATGGATT
This sequence comes from Callaeas wilsoni, assembly GCA_013398955.1. NCBI lineage: Eukaryota > Metazoa > Chordata > Aves > Passeriformes > Callaeidae > Callaeas > Callaeas wilsoni. Next base: position 71,400 of record VWPU01001247.1, on the reverse strand, counting down.
CTCCAATATTTCAATGGGTGTCTCTTGTCCTGTCACTGAGAAGAGCCTGGATTAGTGTTTTTTACTGCTTCCCATCAGATATTTACGTGCATTAAAAAGACACCACCACCCCTGAGCCTTCTCTTCCCAGCCTGAGCAAACCCATCTGTCCCAGCCTTTCCTCATATGAATGATTCCAGTCTTTAATCGGTTTAGTGGCCCCTCACTGGACTTGCTCCAGTACTTATTTGTCCAGAACTGGATGAGCAGTGCTGCAGCCCTGTCTCCCCAGGGCTGAGAAGAGGAGATTAATCACCTGTGACTGCTGCTGGTGGTCTTCTAGCAACACACATTGCTGGAAATATTTGCCTTCTTTATATCAAGGGCACGTGATCAAGGGCACATGGCTGGTTCATGTTCAGCTTGGTATCCACCAGCACCCAGGTCCTTTTCTGCAGAACTGCTAAACCTGCATGTTTTGCCAGAGAGATACAGGTAAATGAAAATGTTCTCATCAGTAGAGTGTTTTTGCTTTTTGTTTTTTAACACAGGCCCTTTGATCAGAGCTGTGTGAAAGAGTTTTCCCTGTGTGGTTGTACTTTGAGAGGGCAATAACATGAGGCACACCTGAGCTGTGATGTCCTAGACTCTACTCCCCTCTTCCATCGTTGTGTTGGGTGAGTGTGTTTGCCATTTGTGCAAACATGATGTGTGACTTGGCCTGGAGTCAGCAAGCCCTGAGCCAGCACCGAGCACACGAGCAGGTCCATGGGGCAGAGCTCAGCAGAGGCACTGCTCAGGCCCTGGGAGCAGGGAGCTGTGTCAGCCCAGCACAGCCCTTCCAGCAGGGCTGATCAGCCCGTGCCTTGCTTGTCCCTGCTCTGCCAGCGCCAGATCTGGAGCTAGTCTGGGTACGGATGAAACACACTGTATTTATTGCATGCTGTGAACGTGCCTGTAGGTTGCTGTTTCACTTAGACTGAATTCCACAGAAGGGTTTGGATACTTCATTCTGTGCCACAAGCAGGAATTTAGCATCCAGCTCTGCCTGAGGATCTGGTCCTGAGGCTCTTAGGTCAGTGTTGCTCAAGAGATATTCAATATGATTCAGTGGATATAAATCACCATTGTTCTCTTTATCTGAAAAAAAGTTGCTTTGATTTATACCAGCTGAGGGGCTGGCACGCTGTTTGTGCAGGAGAGTGCTTGCATTCCTCCTGAAGCCTGTGGCTGTGTCTCAGTGATCTGTATTCCACTGCAGCGTAAAGTTTTTTCAAAATTTGGGAGCCATTTACAACTTCAGTGCCATGCTGTGACATGATGCAGTGCTTTGTAAACAGGGCCTTAAACGACTGAGGTCTTAAATCCATAAACTGACTGAGACTTGGCAACTCTTTGAAAATCTCTTTGCCAAATAACATGCATTACAGTACCCTCCAAACAAGATCTGACTGAATTGTTCAGGTTCCTTTTGACACTCTACCAAGATATTATGAGACTACCTAGGGCTGATTTCACCTAAAAATAATAAGAAAAATGTATTTGTGCTATGTGTAAAATGATACCTCTGAAATACATGACATGCTCGCTTCCTTTGATGTTTTATTTCCTCTAGGATAGCATCCTTTTTTAAAAAAATAAATGATTACTATCAATTTTGCAATTGGAACCTGCTTGCTAAGACATCCCCCAGATGTAATATCCTCCCTGAGACACTTCAACATTTGTGCCTCTTCTCTTCCCTCTCAGCTCCCTGATCTCCAGATGGAGCCAAGTGGGGATGGTTGCTGTAGGCACCGATACGTCTTCTGTTATTTTTGTAGACACATTTCAATTAATCTGCTTTCAACAGTTGGAGTTGTTTTTCCCCTCCTCTTCATGGAGACATGGCTATATTTTTCTGCAGCTTTACTTTTCACTAAGGCATCCATACGACCATTCTAATTTGTCATTTCACAGCACTGTGCTGCTTTTAAACACTAAGTTGTCCAGGAGCACTCATGTTTGTCAAGTGATGTGGCTGCCTCCCAGGGAGCTCTAACTGCTGTCCAGGCTCTCGGTAATGAGCCTTCTCCAGCTTGATTAGTGTGGTTACATGTGCTGCTGCTCTGCATTCTTCTTTAAGATGCGTGCTTTTGTCTTAAAAGCAGAAAAAATAAGTGAGAAGTGAAGAAACAGAGCTCTTTGACACAGGTTTGATTTGATTTTTGGCTATAAAATCCTTAGTCCTGTAAATTCTGCTTGTTTCAAAGACACAGCGCTGAAAGCTGACCCTGCAAGTGCACGTGGGCACACCAGCCCTGAAGTGCAGGCAGCAGTTTGGATTTCCTACTGCAGTCACTCGAAAAGCAGCAGTTCCTAAGTGGTCATACCCAGTAACAGTCTCCTTGTGACCACATGCCAAATTGAAGTGTATTGTAAAATCTGAAATGAAACAGGAATTTTAGGGACGCAAAAGCTCTGCACACTGGCGCAGTGTGTTCAAAAAATAATAAAGAATATTTTCTGGGAACACCTGCATGTCATTCAGAATGGAAGCAGTTAATAACCCAATTATTTCACAGCATCCTCTCCAGCTTCAGTTTCCATTCTTTTTTATAGCAGTCTAAGGGCTGTTCCCAAAGTGCCCAGACATTCTTAGAGCTACCTGGTGAATCATAAATCTGCAGACAATGTTCTCTGAAAGCCAGCAGACACAAATGATGTAAAATGAACCTCGGCCTTTTGCACCAACATCTCTCAACATTTATGTTCCTCCTCAAGTGACTTTATGGACTTGAGGAAGGAGTAGTGTATTTTGGAATTTTTGTTGTTAGGCTTTTTATTGCTCATTACACATCCAGCTTTTCATGTAAGAGGAAAGTGTTCTTCTGTGGTGGTCCAGAGGCCACCTGGCACTTGAGGAAAACCAGGAGGTAACACCCAAAAAATACAAAGCATGTCTGGAGATGGGACAGTTTTAGACCTTCCTTGTCTAAAGGATTTGACAAAGCCAAATCCATCGTACATTATTTATCATACACTGAGCAAACAGAGAGAGCAAACCAAGATCTCAGCAGTCGCTGATGAATTGGGATGCCTGTATCATCCCAGCCAACACTGCTGACTGAATGACTGTAAGAACCCATCTGTGCCTGCGGCCACCTAACTGTGGAGGTTATTGGCAGAGCATGATTTGGGGCCAGCACCGGAGCCCATCCTGTCATTTTGTCATTCTTCCTCTCAGATCTACCTGATACTTTTCTGCACACTATCACAGAGTGAGACTTGTCTCAAAGGGAAAAAATTATGTTCAGTAATACATCTCTTTGCTTCTTTTTATGCATGGACTTGTGGAACCTGAGTGGTTATTGGACCAACAATCAAAGCCACGCTACTGGAGATGGAGAATTTTTTGAGCTGTTGTTTAATTTTGGCATGCACTACATGAAAGAGCAGCAGGGTGGAAAGGGTGTTCTTCCCTCTCGCCATTCTTCCTTCGGATTCATTTCTGGGCTTTGATCCTTGGCTGCCCAGGATGTGATAAATGACCATTGCAAGCCTTTGATAGATAAGCAGGAGGTTCTTAGGGAGGAGGATATACTGAACGGTGAGCAAGAAAGGTTTTATGCAAACTGTTTTTTACTTCCATGTCCCCTGTGGTGGGCTTGCCTGAATTCATTCTCCACAAGGGCCTCTGATGCCAAGAGATGGCTAAACTGGAACCTTGCCATCCCTTCCTCAAGCTGCACAGTGTTAGCAGCAGTATGAGAGGTGTAGGCTCTGATCCTGGAAGTACTGCTTGCTCCTGACTCCTGAGCAGCTCCCAAGGTCGGCTCCTGCTGTTTCACAGAGAGCTGAGATGCAAGCAGCCCCTCCTGGGTCTAAAAGCAGAGGTTGTTTAGAGAAATTTCCTTCAACTCCTCTGTTGGGGCTGCTGGGTCAGGGAGGGGCTCTGGTGTAGCCCAGATTTGGCCACTGCTACTTCTTGAAAATGCCAACAGACAAAAGTGTGTCAAGCAGGCAGATATTTGCCTCCTTCCCAGCCTTTGTTTCTCAAAGTATACAAATCTGAATAGGATGATAAAAAAGTGGGAAAATTTACAGACAGTGAGCACAATAACAGAATTATATTTGGAAAAATTTTATGGAGATTTTGTCGAAAATCTATAATTTGCCTGAACAATGTGAACAAGCAAATCACCTTCTATCTGACTCATTATGCCTTATTGAGAACTGAATTGTAAATCTTCCTTGTTCAAGCATGATTAAGACTTACATGTCTCTTGTTGGCAAGATTTCCTGTTGAGCAGAGTAGCAGCCAAAGAAAATGATGGTACAATTTTATGTGATTAGGACAAATCCTTAAAAATCTGGGCAATTTTCAGTAACTATGTCAAGACAGTAACTAAAACAGAAACTTTGACACTTGTCAAAGCTTCATTGTTGGACCAAACAAATGTTTCTAATTGGTTGAGTCAAATTCTGTTTATTCATATCTCCATGTTTTCTTCAGTTTTGTTTTTTTCTTGTAAACATCTGTTTTTTTCCTGTTACTGCTTACGTTTTTATGCACATTTCTGAGAGTGAAAACATAGTTCATTCCTCTTCATCTACATTTAGGGGGTCTTCTGCCCAATTATTATTTTCTTGTAATTTTCTTTTCTTTATTGCTTTTCAAATAAATTCACAATTACAATTGGGAAATAATTAGGATAAACCAATAGGATTTACAAAAAAGCTTTGAGTTAGAGATCTTGTCAAGCATGGTGTGAGTGTTATGTACATCCCAGAGATGAGTAGGAGAAAAACAAAACCAAGCCTGCAAATGAAGTCTTAAGCTATTCCCTTCTGCAGCAAATTGAAATGTTAGCATTTAGCTCAAGGAAAAAAAATTAAGCAGACACTAAAGGAAAGGAAAACATAAATAATTTGTAGGTTTGCTAATAATCTTGGAAAGCATAAACGGTGCTGGGCAATAGACAGGCGGTGGAAATGCAAAGAGGGTGTTTTGCAGCTGGTTAAGCCAGGGCTCAGGCACTGTCCTTGTCAGTCTCTTCTGGTTTGGGATGAGCTCACACCGGCGTCCTATGAAAGCCTCAGGCTGTTGAGTTTTCTCCATCTGTAAAAAGTCTTAATCCTGTTTACTTCTTCATGGATGTCTGCACACGATTTTTGCTGTATTTATCTTGGAATCAGCCTGGGTTTGCAAACACAGGGCTTCATCTGCCCCGCTCCGCCGGCAGCCTGTTTGAAGATCATGAGATCCCTTCTTTCAGGTGCCTTTATACTGTTGGCCAGGAGTTTCTCTTTCTTCCTTAGCCCCTTGTGGTTCAGCTTGAGCACATCCTGCTCTGTGACCACAGTCTGGGGGCCTCAAAGTGCCACAGGGAAAGGACAGGACCCAAGGCACGCAGGTCACAGAGGGGAGAGCTGTTGCCTGTGTTTGTTTGCTGTTAGTGCTGGACCAGTATCAGCCTCTGTAAAAGCCTTTCTGGTCAATTTGATTTGCAACCAATATGCTAATAAAATCTACTTCTCACATACATCCCTCATACCAGAGGGAGCTTCTTCCAGTCCAGCTCCTGAGTTTTTGTCTGGGACATGACCGTTACTGTGTTATTTCTGTGTTTTTGATGGGCAGGTTCATGATTGCACCTAGTAATAAATTCCTTTCAAATCTCAGGTTGCTTTCTGAATGAAATTGCTACTAAATGTAAATATTATATATCTCTTTCTTTATGTTATCATCTTCTGCTTTACATGTCTGTCTAATGACTCGGTGCCTTGTTATCACCGCAGCTATTTCTTTTCTCCAGTAATAATTATCAATTCTCTGGTTTCTTTTAGAAGTTTAGTTTTGTCATCTTTCATATTTTTCTGTGCTATTTTACCCTCCACAATTCTCTAAACAAATTCTAATACCAGAAATTGTTAGCTGCACTTTACACATTTCTCTTTGATCCAAAATGTCACAGGCTAAATATTTAAGTTAGACCAATATGTCCAGAAATATTTAGTGTCATTTTAATTTTAGAGCAAAATTTAAATGCTTTTCCTCCATTGTTCATCAGCCTCCCCTTTTTTGTTTTTAGAATGAAGAGTCAGAAAACACTTACTACATTTTTTTTAAAATTTGAAATCAATGAAATTGTCAGGATAAAAATATGATGCAGCTGCATGAGTAGTAGTGCTGAAAAAATACATTGCTGTGTCCTTCTCCAATCCAATATTCTCCCTTGAAATGAAATCCCTTGCAAAATTAAGGCAAAACCCAATCTAGAGAATCACCTGCAGAAGTATCCTGACTTGGGCTGTCAAATAACTCTGACTTCTTTTATTTTTTAGTGTGGAGACTGGTTCAGTAGTGCACTACTTCAGCATCACTTCATGTCTTTCATAATTTTACCCAGGTTATTTTTTGAAGAATTTTAGTGAGACCTAGGAGCAGAGTTGCAATGATTTTGATCACTGCCCGCCTCACCCAGCAGCTGGCCAAGATAAAATGCTACTTACTGCATTTTTTATCCTGTTAAATGCAGGATTCATAGAGGAGCAACAAAGGTAAAACTTGTAGGAAAAACAACAACAGCAACAAACCCAACAAACAAAGCCCTGTGAGTAAATATTTGCACAAATGAGCACAGAGCAGATATGTGTCGTGCTTTGAGGAGAGCTGAGATCCCAAGGACGTGGTGAGGACGAGCCCAGCGGGGAGCTGTGGATGGGTAACTTCAGGGTGAAATATTTTTCCTAATATGGACTCATGGAATCTATTATATATATATATTTATGTATAATATCATAATTTCCTGCATTGTAACTTATCTCCATCACTGTGAGTACTTCTGCCAAGATTTAGCTCTTTCTCATGGCAAAGTTGAATAAACAATCGTCATGTGTTACCGCTACTACTCCAGTCCAAATAATAAGCAGAAGGGCTCTTCTTGAGACAGAGTTACTTAAAATGAGCTTCTTAAAGGTGTAATCATGCAGAAAAATGCAAATTGGAACCTACAAGCACCGTAACCTCTCGAGTGGGTGTTTTGAAATCCCCACCAGACCCCGCACGCTCTGCAGATGTGTGTGAGGCTGATGCGGCAGTACAGGACATTTGTAAGGGAAGCAGTGGCGAGCACAGCGCACTGTGCACAACAGGGTGTTTTAAGTAATATGCAGAAGGCCCCAAGAAGGAAGTTAAAGCTGGATTTTCATTATGTGTGGGCATTCCCACAAGACAGAGGTGCAAAGAAGTTGACTGCAAATGGAGGCAGGCTGTTCTCAGGTACCCTGAGGAAAGTCCTCGGTGTGAAGGAGGAGCAGTAAATACAAGACAAGCAGTTTCAAACTGGCTTTTCATTATGGTTGTCTCATTTTAAAAAGCTGAGCTGGGTTTTCCTGGGTGTTTAATGTTTGCAATATCTATTGATTTCAGCTGGTGTTGGTACACGCTCGACTGTTTCAGAAGTGTTGGAGCAGCTGCTGTGCTGAGCCCGCTGCACATAATTGCTGAGCACAACAATCTCAGGGCTTGTTTGGGTTCCCTGCTCTTATCCAGCTCGCTATCTCTCGCCTTATCCTTACATTGCAATGCCCTTAGGACAGGACTATCTCTTGTGATGTGTGCAGCAACTGAAATGATAAAGATCCTGGCTGCGCCTGGTGCTTCTAGGAATTACTGCAAAAAAAATCCCATAATTATTTATTAATATGGTATGCATCAATGCAAGACATTTCATTGGCTTTAATAGGCTTTGGATCAGTCTCCTTAGTACCTCTGGCCTTCTTGGGTTCCATTATTCATGAAGGACCATGTTTAATTCAGAGTTAGGGACTGCCGATATAACGAGTGTACCTTGTGCTTTTATCCACGGATCCGGAGGTTCTCCCTAAGCTTGGACCTGCTGCACCTACGAGGATGAGAGCACGGCAGACTCCCTTCTGAGGATGCCTGTGCTGGTGTGAAATAAAGGTGGAGTTTTTCCACCCAGTGTGGGTGATTTTCTCTCTTTTGCCCAGTGATGGGCAGTGCTCACCGTGGGCCTAAATGGCAGCTTTGCCCACGGGCTGCCAAGTCAGCAGAGCAGTTTAACAGGTCAAAGCAAGGGTCATGCTCTGCTCCATCCTATTTTCATTCAGGGGCAATCTTCTTGTCAACCTTCCATTATCTTTTCCCCAGCTTTTACCTAAAGATAAAAAGAAACAGCTTATAATTCATTACAGTTCATTAAAATGAAAATAAAATTTATTTTGCATCAAAATGAAAAAATATGACTTGTTCATTATTAGCATATAAATGGTATTTTTTATGTCACTCTGCCACAAAATCACTTACATTTTCAATGATCACAGCACACAAAATTAATTTTTGATAGCCTTTTGTGATTTGGTTGAAAATTCTCATTTCTTTTTGTGCATTAACAGCAAACTGTATCCACTGCTATTCATACCAAATTTTAGATAATGAAGCAATTAAAAATACATGGATTGAAGATCTTATCTCATTTTTCCTCTGGCCTATTTCTGCTTCATTATTCATGAAGGAATATGTTTAATTCAGAGTTAGTAATTGCAGATATATCTAGTATAAATTGTGCCTTATATTCTTTTACCCAATTTCAATTTATTTTAGCAAATAGATCTATGGGGAAAAAAGAGCAGGAAAGACAAAAGGGCAAAAACTACATCTCAGTGTCGCCAAACAAAACCTTACAGGTCTATTGCTTGTAAAGTATGGCTGCAACTCGGGGAAAAGTTGATGCAACGAAGCTGTGTACTTGGCATATTAATAACCTGGCATTCGTATCAAATGGCTGAATTAAATTATTCTGATTCGAGGCAGTTTGAGAGACCTCATGACTCAGTGTTACTGTCGTTCCACTGCTTTATCCACAAAGTCAAAAAGTCCCAAATCAGTGAAAAATAGAAATAACAGAGATATAAAAGTAGAAAATAGCAGAGTCAAAATAAAATTAAGGTGTTTTAGGCAAAGTAGAGGAACCTTCACTTGCCAGAAAGGGAAAATGAGTCTGAATGGAGTGTTTCCATGTGCCTGGAGTGAGATATGTAACAGCTTGATAAAACATTCACATCCTGAACACATAAAAATCATGAGAGCTGTCCCTGGGTTTGGGATCCAAGGAAATAAAAGCCAGTGCGTGCAGCAGAGTGGGCTGGGAGGGGGCTGCCAAAGGCTGCTCCTGGGCCAGATGGCTCCTGCCTGCCCCTCCCAGCAGTGTCAGGGGGTGGCTAGGGCTGGGAGGAGGGCAAGGAGATGACAGCTGGCACACGTGGCAGCAGAGGGCTCGGACCAGGCAGCCAAGACACCCCCAGGGCTGCCAGGGCAACTGTCCCCCAAAGCCCAGCTCATGCGGGGCCAGCCGAGTGCCCGAGCTGGGACTGGATGAGGGTTTGGATGGTGCCCGAGGAAACAGCTCTTCATGGGGAGGTGCTAACAGGGGTCATTTTAACCGGGAATTGCAGTTGGTTTCTGCAGTGCCAGGGTCCTCTCGTCGGGTTGTAAGCTGTCCTTAGGAATTGTCACAACAGTCCCCTTGTCCTGAACCTTCTGCAGAAGAAAAGAGGGGCATGATATGGGTGAGGTTCCAGCTGTTCCTCTGACCGTGTGCCAGAGTGCTCTGGAAGGATCTTTTGTTTGAATTGCTAAGGACACCCCAAACCTTCCTTTATACCAGTGGAATCTTTTGTGCAAATGTCTCAGGCTTGAAACAGAGTTTGTAGAATTAGCAATTTAGATTTATTAAACATTGGGATCAGCACTTTCTGGTGCAATTATTAATGCAAATATTTCGGCCCAGTTATTTGATTAAATGAAGAACATGCAAAGTGATGCATAGCCTTTTCTGCGTAGTCCTTGATTCATAATTTCAGTAAGTTAATTAATTACAATCTTATTTTCTCTCTTAATGAATTCTACTTAGCTTTGGAAGCCTTAAACATGTTGTGAATGATTCTCAGTTAAAGTTCCAGAGAGGTTTTATATTCTGTAGGAAATAGCTTTTGCAAACTCTCTATCACCTTTCAGTACAGAGCACTAGCAAAAGTTCTGCCCCACCTTCTGCTCCCTGTGCCCTGTGAGGAAAATCTCTCCCTGCAAAGATGAATATCCCTGTTTTTCGTAGATGACACTGACAGGCATTGCTCTCAAAGAAATTACAGTGCATTCAGTTGCTCTGAGCAGCAAAAGCTGTGCTGCCCTGGCTGAGCAACCCCTGGGAGCCTGTGCCACCGCAGCCACGCAGGGGATCCGACCTGCCTCTGTCTGCAATGTCACCCCTGGTGACCCTGAGCATGGCCCAGGCCTCGTGTCCTAAAGCTGCCCACGAGTGCCTCGACTGCTTCAGAGCCTGCACCGGTGGAAACTCGCTGTTGTTTCACCACACACTGGTGAAATGGAATATAATGCAAAATTCTTCCAAGTGCATGACATCTGTTTTCCTGGAATCCTCTCTTTACTGAGTTCACTAAAAGCAGATTTCCTGGAAGTGGAACTGGAGCACAGAGAATCCAGCAGGGTTGTGCTGTGGAACGGCTGTGGCTGTGCTGAAGCTGACCCGCTGACGGCTGCTGGGGACAGGGGACACCAGGGTGCTACCAAGCCAACGGTGGAGCCTCTGTAGGAGGAGATGCCTTCTCACCAAATGGCCCATGCTTTTCCTCCCTTTGGCATGGTGGTTCACTTGCTCCTACAGTTTAACCTTGATTTTTTTCCCTACCCTGTCCTGTTTGGATTTGCTCCTTTATCTTTTACTGTATCTTTCCACATTTAGGCTGATTTTGGAGAAAGGTGGTGGGAGACCTCATGTTTGGAGGTTATTCCATTGTCTCAGACCATATCTCCTCAATCTCCTCCTCCTTTTCCTATCTCCTTTTTTGCCACGTGAGAGTTTCTGATCTCTGCCTTGCCCTCCCATCACCTCAGTTTACTCCCTTTCCATTGTTCCACTTTCCTCCATCCTTTTGTGGGAGGGTGGTGTGAGAGAAAACACCATTGGGCTCAGAGAAGTCATCTCCTTGTCTTCCCTCGATGCTGCAAAATAGGTGGCAAAAGCAGTCCCAGCAGGCGTCCTTGAGAGAGACCTGGAGGCTGGAGATAGAGAGGCTCAGACTCTGAGCTAATAACCATCTCTAATTAAGAACTGGGTAATTCAGATACCCATCAGACACACTATCTGATCATAAGCATGAGCTTGGCACAGGCCTAGATCTTCCCTCCTCAGTGTCCTACTCTGCGATGAACGGTCACCTAAAGAGACCCACAAAGCGAGGCTTCATCAGCTTTGCTTCATTAGAAACTAATTAGAACCATCACCCCAAGCTGGAAACATACCTTTGAAGTACAAATATTTCCTCAGCTTTTCTTAATCAAGGCTTTCTTTTTATGCCCCTCTATATATGCTGATTCCAGCCAGCACATGAACTAGAAATCCTGGAAGGCTGGGAGGGAAAATCTCCTCTTGCTGTATTTCCAATTGGATGAAAACCAAAAATCCCTTGGAAATCTCATGATTTCCAGCACAATGTACTGGCCAAGAGAATCTGGAGAAGTTGCAAATAAGCATCCAGATGTCTGGATAAATCCCTGAACTTAAAAAAAAGGCTTTGGAGGTTTGTTTATTCTTAATATAGAGAATAAAACCTTGTTTATCAATATTAGTAAACTCCTCAAAGCACATGGTGCCTAAAAGGCAAAGAATTAGCTGTGTTGTTTGTGTTGATAAGCTTGCGGGCCTGAGGGCTTATATGGCCTGGACAAACAAATATTCTACTAGGAAAGGAAATTGTGAAAGGCAGCTTATTCAAGAAGGTAACCTGTGCAAAAGAGAGAGGGATGTGTGTATGGTTTTTCTCACCTCTCCCACTCTGGTCAGGGAATGTCCTCCACATGCAGCCCAGCACTGCCAGTGTCAGGAACAGAGTGCAGTGATGCCAGGTCCTGTGCCACTGTCCCCTTTCCCTCGTGTACCAGTGGTCAGGACAAGTGGGTGGCCACGCGTCTCCTGCATTCCACACTGCCCTGAGCTGTGGTCAGAGGTGGAGAACATTATCTGAGGTAGATATCCAGGATAGGGCCTTTATTCATACATTTTCAAGATGCTTCCCATAAATTCACTGCGGAGTAGCTCAGATCTCTGAAGAGCAAGCTCTGTGACATGGCCTTGCTATTTCAGATGTTTTTGTTGTTTGCTCTCTGCATCTTTATTAACAGTACTCTGTCAAGGCTGTTGCATTAAACATTGATCTACCTTGACAGTGGAACAGGGTGTGCATATTGAAGGGCAGGTGTCAGCCCCTTGCCAACGGCATCCCTCGCTCACAGATATTTAACTATTTCTTAGGCTCCCATGAAAGACACGTGGAAAGGGCCACTGGTGCTGAAATGGCACAGAATTGCACTGCTAACTGAAGCACGGCAGGGAAGAAAACTGCACTCCTGAATTTCATACCTGGAAACCTGCCAAACAAGAAGGAACCTCAACCAGCCTTGTTGCTGTCCTGTTGCGGTACCGTCTGCTCGTTCACATTTACCAGGTGGGAGCTACTTATCATTTCAGAGCAGTTCTGCAGGCTGAAGCCTACTGACCTGTGGGGAAATTACTCAAAGGGCATTTTATAGCACTTGAAGCTTCATCTATGCCTAGTGATGAGCTCACTGCTCTAGTTTTGAAGGTGCTTCCTGCGGTGACTCTTTCATGAATTGCCACTTCATTACATAGTTTCAATTTCTAAACATTCTGGGATCGCCTTGAAATAGCCTTAGGGGAAGTGGCAGGTTCTGAAACTCTTGATGCCCTCTTGAAAGCAATTCAGACGCCAAATGTTGGTCTCAGCATTGGGAAATGAGCAGAGGGTTCTGCCTGGCTTGGTGGTGACTGATGGAGAAGGGGTCTGACCTTTGAGGATGTTTGAAGGGGAAAGTACTAATTGCTGTGTTTCTGTGAAGGGCGTGATGAGAGACACACATGGGCAGGGCATTTGTTTCTTTGGCTTCCCGTTTTTAATTTAGCTAAAGGCACTGGGAAACTTCACTGGCAGATAAGGAAAAATCTACAGCAACCTGAGCAAGCCACGTAACCCTGGCAGCTGCCTTTCTGAATATTTTAAACTTCCCACTGAAAAACTCACCCCACCTTCCTAAGTGGGGCAACCTACTCACAGCCCAGATTCACTGGGATGCTCCCAAGCTTTCTAGCTCTTTCAGTCAAAGAGGCATAAAATACCAATCTCTGGTAGCTTTGCTCCTCCTGAGCAGAGGCATTGCTCCCTGGGCTTTCCCTGTGGCTTTCCCACGGCGTTTCTCCCGAGGCGTGTCCTTGCTGGGGGCGTGCGGCTGCTGCGAGCGGCGCTGGCGGTTGCGGTGCGCCGTGCGGGACACGCTGGCCCCGCTGGCCGGGCGGACACCGCGCACCGAGCAGGGGCCGCACCCTGCCACGCTGTCCTTCCTGCCGCTCCTGGCCCTGCAGAGCCTGCGGGGGCCCTGCAGAGCCTGCGGAGGCCCTGCCCTGCCGCACTGCTTGCTGCTGTGCTCTGCCTTGGCCTGTCGATCCAGGCAGCCACCCTCACAGGAGAGCGGCGGCTGCTCCAGACAGGGTCACTTCTGGCCCGAAGCCGTCTGCAACAAGCACTCTCCGGGCTTTAGTTCGGCACGAGCAAAGACAAGGAGGAAAGAGTTGGAATTTCTGTAGCTTTAATCCAAGTTTATTTTCTTGAAGGGGAGCTCACAGAAAGACCCCTTAACTCTTTGGTTACATGTTTTTATAGCGTTACAAAGTGAGAGAAGTATAATAGAGATAGTCAATCTAAAGGTGACACGCGTGACAAAGAATTAATAGAAACATCTCAAGGGAGGAACTTAGCCTATGTTACAAATGGTAGTACAGCTAAAGATAATCTTGAAACACACTGTCCTGTGAGAGGCCTGAATCTCTGAAACAAAGAGAGGAGGCAGGCACAGGTGACCTCAGGGGTTAAGAATTTTTATGCTGTGGACTCTTCTTTGAACCTATCCTCTGAGGCCGAGTCTGGTGCAGTGAAATGAACCCATTCTGAATCACCCAAGATAGTCTGGGTCACTGCAACACTGCCCCGCTGCCCGGAGCTCTCGGCCGGCTGAGCGCGGCTGGCCCCGCGTGTCTGCCCCGCGTGTCTGGCCCCGCGTGTCTGGCAGCGGTGCAGGCGCTGGGAGGAGCGGAGGGGCCGCAGGGCTGCCGTGGTCCTGCTGCCAGCTGGCACCGCTCGGGCAGGCGCCGGCAGGGGACCAAACACCCTCCGATGGAACGCCCCAGATAAAACCTTCCCACAGCCCCACTATTCCTTCGTGTTCTCCTGGCTTCATAAAGCACCTTGACTTCAAGGTATCTGCTCACTGCGTGTGCGAACCTGGCTTGAACATCTGATAACTTTTGTTTGCGAGTTTTAATTTTGGCAGAGTTTCTGTGTGAGTTTTGAAATTTTTTTTTCAAAATTCTCTGGCTAAGGAAAAGTTTGAGGCTTAAATTACACAGTCACATTAACAGCAGTCTGTATGTTAACTACAGTAGTTGGTGGGCTTTGGAAGGTTTGCTATAAATCACCTCAGCTCATGGCATTTACTTTCACTGTAGGTGTTGCTGCAGAACAGCCTGACACCGAGTGTGTGTGCCCTGTGGGGGAGGAGTGGGACTTGTCCCATTTTGGTTCAATCACAAATATAATGTATTTTGCGGTGCAGGCGCTCAAGGGCTTTTAATATGAGAGCTTAGACAGATATTTGCAAATTTCTTTTTCCCAGAGTTGGACACTAATGTTTCAACACGAAACTTTTAATCCAGCAGTAATGCCTGGGCGTTGCCTGGACCTCCAGGGACTGCTGGCATGTGTTTCTCTAAAGCTGATGTGCCTGTTGCAAGCAATTGTTCTCTAAGTCTGTTCGAGCTCTCAGCTTGTTCTCCCACCCCCACCAACCTGACAGTGCTTCAGCTGCTTCTGTGATGGAAATGCTCGATGTCGTGTTAATTAATGCATCACCTTGTCAGTTCTTTGTAGTCTTCCATCTACCTGGCCTTCCCCTTGTCTCTTCTCCTCTCTTCCCTTGGGGTGGTGACCCCTCTGGGTGACCTGCCTCCATGGATCTGTGTGTGCACCAGTCATGACACTGCTCCTGCAAAAACAAAGCTTGTGAAAACATGAGAACACTCCAACCACGTGTGCCCTGTGAGGCCAGCAGCTGACTTTCAGGAGATGCTGGGGCTGTGAACAGCACATGCAGCCGCCTGTTCCCTCCTCTTTGTGCCCCTCACAAGTGAGCAGTTACCTGCCCATGACGGTGTGCCCATCCAAAGCCCAGAAGTCCCTGAATGTGTCACATACATGAATAATTTTAGGAGACTTTCCTGTCTAGTTTTAACTTTTTGTCACCCCAAGAAGAAGTCAGGAAGGATCCCATGGAAGTTCTCACTGCCGTGGATATTCTTAGGTCTCCATCAGGAAGGGCTCTGGAACGTCTCCAGGCTCTTACATCAGCCTCACAGATGACTCAGGCCGGTGTCTGCACTTCCTCTTGGTGATGAGGAGACAGCTGGGCTGGGCAGCTTTGCTCAGCCTCATCTTCCCAGAGTGAGAAAAGAAGGCTGAGCCAGCTTGTGGTGTCACTCCAGCGGGTTCAGGAGGGCGTCTCAGTGTCCCAGGGGATGTCTGCAGGGCGGATCTTGTCTACATGGTGTTGGATAAAATTAAGAAGTGGTCAGATATTTTTCTTTGTCCTCTATGACACATCACCTCCTTCTATTTTCTAGCTCATCTGCGGAAATTTTAGTGTTTGTGCCAGAGAGACCACAGCAAAGTCTTTTTCAGCTTGTCCCATTGCTCATTCTGGGAAGCTGGGCCAATCTAATTCCCTCCCAACCTTATAATATCAGAAAGAGAGGTCCAGAGTTGCCTTTCTTCTCTGTAGTCCTATGGTCTCTCTTCTTTTTCCAGCATTTGTTAGTTCGACCATCCTGAAATTCCATTTTCAGGAGGTGTGCTCCTTCTGGATGCATTTCTCACAGGTTTTAGTTATACCTTTGTGGTATTTGGTTTCAGTTGTTGGGCAAATGATTGGCAGGATAAGAAATAACTCAATAATATGTAGTGAGGGATGTCAGTTGTTCTTAAAGGTGGCAACCTTGAAAAGAATCAAGATAACCTTTATGGGAAATGAATTCTTGTTCAGTCCAATGGACAGAAGAGACTGTGCATTAAGTGGAGCTGGTCAAGATAAATTACTGACATCAGTTCATGGAGGGGAAAAATGTCAGGAAAAGTCAAAATAGGCTGCAGGCTGCTGTCCTGCTGCCTTCTGGGTGCAGGAGTGCAAGTGGGAGCTGGAGCCCAGAGCAGTCTGTGGAGGATTATTCTTGACACCTGGGTGACTCTCAGGCTAGACCCCATTTCACGACAGAGCTCAGCTCTGTGTC
The DNA here is from genome assembly GCA_013398955.1 of Callaeas wilsoni. Taxonomy (NCBI): domain Eukaryota; kingdom Metazoa; phylum Chordata; class Aves; order Passeriformes; family Callaeidae; genus Callaeas; species Callaeas wilsoni. The sequence goes on along the minus strand of VWPU01001247.1, from coordinate 54,985 downwards.
TGGTGTTTGTCATGCAAATAGCACTGAAAAGCACTTAACAAGGGAAAAAAACACAGAGAAATGAAGAAAACAAAATAGTTAAAGTCATAGCAAAAGAGCTTTCGGTTTTGATTGGATTTTGAAAATAACTGGAGAGTGAGAATATGGAAAGGTGAGGAAGGATTGCTGTGAGGAAAAAGCAAATTTAACCAGATTGAAAAGAGTAAGGAGAAAAGAGGGAGTGGTGGGCTCAGACAGTCTACGGAAAGGACACAGTGAATCCAGGAGTGTGTGTGAGAAAATGGAAGAAAAGGTGGTTTTGGAATGAGGGAAGCTACAGGAGCCATGTGAAGAAAGGAGAAGAAAGTGTCACGTATATTATTTTTTTTTCCAAGTGATTTTACCTCGTTCGCTTTTTGAACAGGAGGGTGAAACTCTCAAGCAGACAGAAACTCTCTCTAGATTTTCATTGCTTTCAGCTTCCAGCCACCCTGGAAACCCCTCAAGACCAGGCTCTCACAGTAATTCAGCACATCTGCCTCTGGCTCCGAACGGGGGAGGTTTGGCCGCGCTCCGGGCAGCTGCTGGGACAGCATGAGAACATGAAAGCAGAGCCGACCCAGTGCCCTGGAGCACGTGGAAGGGCTGGGCTCTGCCTTGCCCAGGAACACGCTGAAGAAAGGTTTATGCCCATTCTCATTATGTTCAGATGGATTCATCTATCAGTTAGTGGCCTTTCTGCTGACACTGTTTCTGAGGGGTCAGGCACCCCCTAACTGATGATGATGGGCAGCTTTCCACCCTGAAAATCCCACTGGAAGAAGGGATTTAGGACTATGGAAATTGGTAGCTCACCCTAGAAATCCTTGTGCAGTGCTATTAAAAGGAATTAATTGTATGGTTACATGTGTGTTTATAAAGTATTCAGGCAAACTCTAAGCACTCAATTTTTGGGCTGGTAATCTCCTTGCAAAATACGAAGGCTTTTCACTGAAAACGCACTTTGTTGATCATTTCCAACATTAAGAACAGATGCTTTTTTGCAGGTGTTTTCAGTGTTTGTAACTCTGCACAATTTTTTACCTTTTCTAGTTTTGTAATCATGCAGTTTTCCCTTCGTTGGGTAAGAGCAACTTCTTGATGGGATTATTGTGGGTATTTTTTCCCTCAGTGAGGGTTAAATGCAGAAAGTGGCAATGGGAAGAAGTTATGGGTTTTAGCCTATCTTCCCAGGGTGGTCTGAAAGCTCAAACATATGTATGATATAATTAAAAATTACTTTGAAAATTGTCATTTCCTTTCCTGGTTCCTGGATTATTTGTCTCTGTTGTGCGGATCATGCACCACCCGAACACACCACGCACAAGGTGAGTCTCTGGAGCACCATACCCTCTCAGGGTAAAATCAGTACTGGGAAAGGCATTTTGTTTTGCCCTTAGATCTTTGCTCTCCAATGCACTGAGTGACTCTGCATTCATCCAGCAGCTACGTGTATCCTGCCTGGTACATGAGCATCTCTGGCCAGATGTTCAGGTCATCTGCCAGCCACAGGCCTCTTTCTGCAGACCATTCCCACAAATAATGTGGTGTCAGAAGAAGGGGAAAGCATGAGTCTGTATCACTTTGTGATCTGCTGTGTCAGTGGTTGCTTGCATTTGACACTCCAGACTGAGCAGATTTCCGGCTGGCGCAGCCCGATGGTGCCCTCCTGCTCTGATTTCGGTGTGTGCAGCACACAGGCTGACCCTGGTGTGAGATGGACGGGCTCGAGGAGCCACGTTACCCTCCTTACGAGCTGGCAAATGCCTGTGCAGCTTCCAGCACGGGGAGATCATCTCGTGAAGCTCTTGAGCTGCTCCGCCTGCCCCTCTCGGCTCGTACAGCCTGAGCTTTGCCTTCCCATCTGCGGGACCCGCTGCAGCGACGTGAAGCCCAGGACGTCTCTCAGCAGAGACAATACTCCTGTGTGTGGCCTCTGTTCCCCACAGCCGTGGAGCCACGGGCACTGCCTTGCAGTGGTCACAAACGCTGGCCCTGGGTGCCAAGGGGAAGTGCCCGTGCTGCTGTGATTGCCCACCAGCGGTGCCAGGCTCCAGCCTCCTCGTGCTGCACTCTGAGCAGATGTTGGAAAGCTTAATCGAGGCATTAGCTCCTGCAGAGGACTTCAACCAGCCCAGTGGCATTTTGCAGCTACAATAATCTCCCTTTAGCGCTTCTAGTTGTGTCACTGTTGCAATTAGCAATGCATTTATAGCTCTACAAGAGACAGATAAGAGCATTCAGGCTGGTTCCTGGTCCCCGAGCAGCAGGGTTTCTAACTTGCACTTGAGCAGGTTTGTGATCATCAGGGCTAAAGAAAAATTACACTGACCTTTAAGAAATGGCCAGGGAATTGTTAGAGTGCATGGGATTTAGGAACCAAATGTTCTTCTAAATTCTTTGTGATATGGCAACCTAAATCTGACATCCCTTTAAAAATCTGAGTGTTAGATTTCACTGAAAGCAAATCGATTTGTCCTAGAATCATAAAAAATGGAGGCTAAAAGGGAATTCTGGAGGTTACTGTTTTCAACCCCTTGATCAAGGCAGGTAATTTTAAGTGTCGAACTCTGCTCCTGGCACAGAGCTGCAGTTGGGAGAGAGCTGAGAAGCCTTCAAAACACTACCAGGAGATTTCAGTGACCATTGAAAAGGGTCATAAATAACTAACTGATACTAACTTTTGAATTGTTCTCCCTGGTCCAAGCTACTGAGCCCTGCTTCAGGGTCTTCTCCTGTATAAAGAGGGTTTTGATGTCTTCTGTCCTCACCAGAATGGTGTTGGAATTTGTACAGGTGAAGTGTTCAATTGACTGATGCTGGTTACTCTGTGAAGCAATTGCACAACAGCCCTTTGGAAAGCTGTTTGGGGACAGAGTATTTCCTCCTTGAATCCCAGGATCATCTAGAAAGGTAGTGTAAACACACCAGACAACTCCTGCTTCAGGCGCTGATTCCAAAGGAGAGATTGAGTTTTTTATGACATAAGCTATTATTTATATTCCATTGTTACTCCCTGCTCCATTACTAGCTTGACCTTTCTTCCCCATTTCTAATTTGCTCCCAACCTTCCTCTGTAAAAGAAAGAACCTCCTCTATAAAAGAGTTACCATGATTGACGATGACTTTTCTGCCCGCATCCCTGAGGATGCCATGCCAAGAGCCGTGCCATGCCCTGGCGTGTCTGGGCTGAAGGTCTGCATGGCAGTGCTGAGACATGTGCTTGTGGTGTCCCTGTCCTGCACTGGCTGAAGCATTCACCTGGGTCTGAAAGAGCATCTGCTACTTCAGCACACGGAGCTGCTCGTTCAGGAGGCAGGCTGCAGTACTTTTTGTTTACAGAGAAGCCTGGCTTTGAATCCCAGAGAAATATCCCTGCAAATGGCCTGTGGCTGATGGAGGAGCTCTGTGGACACAGTCATTCATTCCCAGTGGAGACCCATTTAGGTGATATTATTCACGACTCCTGAGATGTAGGGGTGGAAGTTGGTGCACTTTGACATCCCAACAAAGAATACCTTATTTTTTTTTTCAGTTTAAAAGTGTGTGTTACTTACCGGTGTAAATGAAGAACAAAATGGGGAAAAGTCTGTGATGAAATATTTAAGTTCCTCACATCTTGTTTTTTTTCATCTCTGTACCTCGGAGGGACAGCACACTATCAGAGGCTGGCTCTGAAGTGCCAGCGAGCAGCAGCGTTTTGTCGGTGCGTGCGGCACCCCCAGCCTGCAGCGATGTGCTGCTGCCAGCTGGGGCTCCTGCGCAGGGGCAGCCGGTGCCCGGTGCTGAATCCCAGCGCTCACAGCACACACACTTGTTACCAGAAGCCTGAATTAATCAGCTTGGAAAATTTATTACGTTAGCAAGAAATGACAGTGACCCAGAGAATGAACTCTGGCAGAGGGGTTGAAACAGAAGTTGGGCTTCTGCCTGTCCCCAGGAGAGTTTTGAAGTGTTTTATTCAGGAAAAAGCCTGTAACAAACGGCACCACAGAAATGTGGGGACTGCCTGGGGGCTGTGAGTCGGTGAGTATTAGGGTTGGATTTCTAGAGACATCTGTTTATGCCATCCTCGGTCCCTCTGTAAGGTTCAGTGGAGAGCATTTTAGTTGTCCAGCTTTTTCAGTAGGTGAAAGAGAGGGTAGACAGGCACACAAGCCTGTGGAAAGACAAGTTTTAGGGGACTACAATGGCTGCAGAGGCCCCTGCTGCCTCACTACCTGCTGCCCCCACCCTGTTCTTCAGCCAAGCAGCCCAAAGGCTGCAGCAGCCACGTTCAGTGAACATACAGGGACCCTCATTGCACAGAAGTATGATAAGATGGGAGAAAGAAATCATACCTTCCAGACCCCTTTTCTGCAAAGTCACAGAGGCAATTCAGAATATGTCTGAACAATCTGAACCTGAGCTTTTTTTTCAGATGTCTAAGAGAGCTTTTCATGGACGAAGGTGTCTTGTCTCCACATGTGTGCATGACTGTCAGCAACACAAAAAGGTTTTGCCTTCGGAGCCAGCAGAGATGACATCCCATACAGTACAAATGAGATGCTTGCACAATTCCCTGATGTGCTTACAAAGATTCACAGCAAAAAGCTTTCCCTCCCTGCCTTCTCTCCCGCCGTGGCTGCAGTGCAGGCTGAGCCCACAGACTGGGTTTTGAACTGAGGAGTGCCCCTTCCAGCCCGCTGCAGCTGCTCTCCAGGCTGTCTCTCGTGTCTGGCCTGAGGATGCCAGAACAGCTTCCAGGCATCTGCCAGGCACAGAGACTTCTGCTCTTCGTCTGGAGGAATGGACTGCACAGCCTGAAAGGCAAAAATCCGTTTGCTGGGATTCATGTAGTATCAAGAAACATGAGAATCTGAGAATTACAGACAGGAACAAAGAACAAAGACATTAAGTTTCCACTCCTGGTCTTTTCTGTGCTATTACACCAGGAAGAAAACCCACCGTGACAAATGGACAGTGGAAATAAGAAATGTCATTACAACAGGCTGCTCTATTACAAAAACATGTCTGGGCAGGTAAAACAGCGACATGTGGCTTCTTTATCTTTGGTGTTAAATAGTCCAACTTTTACCTTCAAGGTAAAGTATTTCCTGGCTTGTAATGCATAGTGGGGTTTTGATTTCTCAAATCAGCTAGCTTTCTTCCTTCATTATAAACATGAATTTAAAAGCAGAGTGTAAAACTAGCTAGGGCTAGTTCATTCCTGGAGATTTTTTATCAGGAGCTGTAGTCTTCATTATCTGAATTTTCTATTAGTTGCTGGAAGGTGTGCATTTCTCATAGAAACTACCACATGAAAATGTGAATAACACATAATAGAAAACTGAGGAGAAAAAAAAGGGACTCTGCCCCTTCAAATGGAGTTTCATAGCTGAATAAAAGCAATACCTGGTAACAAGCTTCCGGTCTGCTCAGCTGCATCTGTAATATTGTCATAGATTTTGAGCTTTTTTTTTCCCTTGCTTCAATATCTTATCCTTCCGTCACCCACAAGCAGGTTCTTGAGTGACTTTTTGGCAATGCCCTGGGTGGTACTGTTGCTTCAAGGCACTCACCCCCAGTTGCACTGTGACACAGAGACAGTCCCACGTGTCCAGAGTTGGATGACACTTTACGTACTGAGCTCCACGAGAAACTGGGGAGTGTGGGCAGTGGGGAAACTCATGCCATGACCCACAGCAAACACAGGACTGTGAGCACTGCCAGGGACACGTGGTGTCCAGGCCCGGTGGCAGCCACAGCTGGTTGTGCAGATGCCTTTTGAACACGAGTGAGAGCGGCACCACCCTGGGCTCCGGCAGCGGGATTTGAGAGAATGTCACCACATCTGGATAACGCAGCGTCCCACTCTGCTGCCAAAGTGGGGCAGGGCATCGCTGCTCTGTCTGTCCGTGCTGCTGGCACTGGGCAAGGGGCAGGGCGTCGGGGCAAGGTGTCAGTGTGGCTATGAAATAACAGAGGAGTGCTGGAAATAACCCTTTGTGTGCTCAAGGCATTGCCAAGCGCTCTGCATCACGCACTGCTGAGCCCTGGAAGGAAAGGGAGCCGGTACCCAAGCTGCAGAGCGGGCCAGGCTGAGCAACCCTGGGCAGGAAGGCTTCTACCATCAGTGTCTGGTCACTAGAGCATAGCCTGGCACAAGGGAGTGAGTGGGGTCCTTGGAAAACTCTGGGAATTTGAGCAGTACGGGGCTATGGAGAAGAAGGTGAAATTACGGAATATCAGATTGTGCCCACGGTCACACCGTGGTGGATGAATGGCTCTTCAGGAAGGAGATAGGTGTGTGGTTATGTGAGTCCTGAGGGTTTGTAATTGCAAATACTATGGGTATTTTTATTGCATTAATATATGTATTAATATATCATTGCTATAACATACATTATGTAATTATATTAATATTGAGCTGGCAGGTAAGAGCTGGATGTCGAGATTAGTTCGTCCTCATCCTGCTATGTTATGCAAACCCATAGGAAAATTATTATCTCATTCACTTAATAATATATTGAATAATATCTCATACTCTCAGCTAATTATACCTGGGTCAGGTGTGTATAAATTAGCTGCTGTCATACCTAGCAACCAGGTCTGAAGAGAAACAAATGTCTGATTTAAATCTGATTTAGTCCTGGCTCTGCCTCTGCAGGCTGGCACAGCTGCAGCCTGCAGCTTCACGTTGCACCTGGAAGGGAGTGATGTTTCCTCTGTCCCCATAGGGAGCTGTGGGATTTAATGGATGTCAATAAGATATTTGGGAGCCACAAAGGCTGGGTACTGAAATGAGTGTTGTGAGCGATGCAAAGCTGATAGACAGTTAAAGAAAATGGAAGAAAATGAACTGAAATCTCCAACCTGACCCAGAAAGACAGTATCCTCCAAACTTCACATGCTCTCCGGCAATTCCACTGAAAACATTGACTGCAAATGCCTCTGTGCTTTGTACTAATCCTCAAGGCAAAAGTAAGGTCACTGCTGCAGAAGAAGTGGTAGCATTTTCGTTTTAAAACAAGCCTAGGGCTTATTGAATCTTGCTCTAATTAGGAGGGTTTTTTTATTTTTTGTCTCTGTTCTCCTCTCCACCGTGTGCTGCAAGGCTGGCTTGTTTCCTTGGCCTTGAAGTGGGGGGAAAGTTTTTGTGGGAGATTTTTAAACTTCACAGATCTTTTGCTTCTGGCTTGTATTTGATGGCTGTGCACAGTTCACAGGGAGCAGGCTGTGAGACGTTGCTGTGTGGTTTAGGACATCCCTGAGAAGATGTGTCCTGCTTCCCTTTGTGCTCCCCTCGGACCGTGGCCCCCCCAAACACCAGGAGAGTGTGGGTGAGGAGGGTCCCTGGTTCCCTCTGATAACACTGCAGTGGTTTGAAGGCAGTCACTGAAGCTTTGTGATTCAGGACATTCTTTGGGTGAATTTTGGCTTTCAAGGCTTGAGACTTAAAAGTAATATGTTTGATTCCTGTTAAAAACAGGAATCAAAGGCCAAAGGAAAGCAATTTACGAGTTCATGCAGATTGTGGAGTGATCAGCTGCCACAGGGTAAGCCCTCTTCTGCTGTGGTAGGAGAGTCATGGCTCTGGCTCGGGCACTGGTGGGTGTAAAACAGAGTTTCACCAGTGTGTTGGAAGCTCAGTTGTGAAGAACTGTGCTTTCATCACCCAGGTCTCAGGCCTGGGTGAACGGAATGGTTCTGGGACACAGTGCTGTGTTCATGGGCATTTTAGGGCATTTCTTCTCAGGACTGGAGCTGATGTGGGGCTGGGTCCCGTGGACAAGCAGGGCAGGAGCAGGGCTGGCTGCAGCCGGGCTGGAGGGCTCGTGGGTCATGAGTGCACTGCGACTGAAAGGCTGTGTGAATATTACACCCAGCCACGTGTGCAGGGAGGGGTCTCATTTCTGTCTAGGCTACTCCTTTCTCAACCCAGAGTGAACTCTACAAAGCAGGAAGAGGCTCCTTTTTGGCTATCACACTGTCATCATCTTCTCTGGGTTTTTAATTTCCTCTACCCCTGTCCCATTAACACTAGATAAGCGTGCTAGGAAGATAAAAATCAGCTTACAACTTTATGGACAATTGATTGGGAGAAAAAAAACAGAGTGCTGAGCATAGCTGGCTCAAGCCTGCATATAACCTCTTAAAAATTATTTACTAGATACTCGATAAAGTTTGCCAGAACAGCCTGTTAAAATTGCAGAGGCAAGAGCCTCGGGGGAGATTTCCCTGCTCCACTCTGTGCCAGCCCAGCTGTGGCTGTTGGTAGCATTAGGAGTAAACACAGCTCCAATCGACACACAGTTGCTTTCTGTTTGCAGCAAATTTAAGTATGATATTTATAGGCATCTCTGATCTCTTTTGATCCATTCTATCTATTTGAAGAAGCTATGCTTTGAAAAAAACCCACCGTGTTCCTCTCTTCAGTGTCAGAGTTAGAGAAAAATGCCAAGACACCAACTTTCAAAATGCTTCTGATGCCTTTAATGTTTATTTTAGTGCCTAAAAAATATCCAAGGGCCTGATCTAGCAGCAGCAGATCTTATTGCACATGAGTTTATGGCTAACATGTCTCTGTAGTGCCAGTCTCAGAGGTTATCACACATGCTCCCGCCTAGAACATGAGGCCCCTGCTGGAGCCCATCTCAGGTAAATACATGTGTACCAAGCGTGCTCACCCTGCCCATGCATGCCCATGACGTGCCATAATGCTCTGGGCAGTGAGCACCATCACCAGCTCTGACTGGCAAAGGGATTTCTGGTCTAATGCATGTGTGTCACACACGGATCACAGGAACTTTGAAGGCACATGCGTTCTTGGGAGCTGAGCTACTTTTGTTACAGCACAGCGTGAATGCGGAGTGGCACAAAGTCTCCTGGGGTCAGGTGGCACTCAGCAGATGACAAACAGGTGACAAAGGCACCTCCCTGCTGCTGGAATTGCTGCTGGTGTCTGGAAGAGGAAGCTGTGCTGTGAGCGGGGGAGGCTGGTGCAAGAGAGGTGTTCAGAGGAGAAAATAGCATGGTCCCCTCTGAAATACCTTGGCTAGGGCCTGGGGGAATACAGACTCCGAGTAAGGCTGGAACGGAGTTTCCTGAGCACATGGTGCTCATCATGCCAAGGCACACAGTAACCAAAGTTCTCCATCCCCACCCAAATGATGCCTTCACACTTGTTCTGTGCAGCCACAGCACGTGCAACTCCTTTGCCTGTTTTTAAAAGAAAACATGGTCTTGAAGGCAAAGGTGTTCATAAAGGACTTGTGCTGAGAACAAACCAGGACATGCTCAGGGTGTGGCTCGGAGGCAGACAGACCATTTATCTGGTGCTGGATGATCAAAAACTTCTCAGCTCGTGAACCTTTCCCATGCTGCACATATTGACACATCCAGGGTGTCATTTTGTGCTCAGTACTGAGACTGAACAAGGCATAGCACAACTGATGCTGCTTGCTGTGTGCACACAATAAACCATCAACAGATGGTGGGTTGCTTGTATCCTTTCCTCTGTGTAATTGCACACTCCTGCCCAAGCAGTCACTAATAAGCACCACAGGTAACACAGAGACTGGAGAACCCACATCATCCCTTCATATTGATAGTGCAGCATGAAAAGCCTTAATGAAATCATTGTTCTATTGATGCAATCAGACCATGGCACGTCGTCACTGCCTGCAGAGCTTCAGCAGTTAAGAGCAATCAGTTAAGTGTTAATCTTGTGCAGCACAAGAGCATGCTTGTGTTCTGAGCTGAAGATCAAGTGATGATAGAAGCCACATAAACAGCACCCATAAAGGCAGCAATAATAACCTGGTGCAGTTTTTTCAAGATTGTGGTATCCTCTGTAGCCCAGCTTCTTCATCCAAACAAAAATCTACCACATGGAATTCATTGGAAAGCTCATGTCAGCCCTGAACTCACATAATTTTTATGCCTCATTAATTTGGTGTGTTTATTTAAATTGGCTGGTGTGTTCCTAAAACACGTAATCTAGCATTTGAAAAAAAATCTGATTGTTTCACGGAGCTTTTAATGGCTCTAAGTGAAAACCGCTCTGTTGCTCATTTGTTTTTCTCATTGGAATGCAACGGATACCTCACAAATGAACAGGACTGGAAAGGTGTTTAATTTATGAACCTAGATGTAGTTCTAAATAATGCCTAATTAAATTCATTCGTGACCTGGCATGTGATGCCTAGCTTAGCCTGGGCATTGCAAACCATTAGTAAACACTTTAATTGTAATAATTGCCACTGGCAGTAATTATTTTCAGGAAGGCGGCTAATTTCAATCAGCAGAGGGAATCTGAAAGGTGAGGAGCACACGTCCTGTCGTTTTGAAGCACCAATAAAAGCAGCTGTGCAGCCGCATGACAGATACTGGGCACTGCTTCGCGGGAGCGAGGGTGAGGCTGGAGCAGCTGAGGAGATGCTCCCAGGCCCTGGAAGCCACCTCTGAAGGAGGCTGCGGGGCTGGTGGATGGGGAGGGAGCAATGAAAGGTGCTGCCAGCCCGGGGGCTGCAGGACAGGCTGCCTTTGGAAGGTGCCAGGCACGGAGGGGGGTGTACACAGGGCATCTCCCTGTGAGTGCCGTGGCTGAGGGGCAAAGGCCACCTGGGCTGTCACTGGCTCGCTGTCCGGGCCGGGAGCCAGCGCCCTGCCACGCTGCCACCACGGTCTGCCACACTCTGATGGAGCTGTTCAGACTGGCCTGAACCACCTCCATGTTTGATTTCTGGAAGATGGAAAAAACTGGACCCCTGTCCAAAAACTGAGAATTGAGCATAGGATTGTTGTCAAATGCTGTAATTAGACACGGAGCTGTACACAAGGAATAAAGTACACCATTATTTCTTTGTTAAATTAACTTTTCCACCAAAACCCTATGATGCTCACTGGGAAGATGTCACTTGTAATTTTTTTCCCTGTGCACTCAGCATGGTTCCATCTTACAGGCACTTTAGCACTGAATTAATTACTACATTAATGGATGTCTATAGTCCATTAGTAAATTAAGACCTGATGCTAATTCTCTTGAGGAGAAAGAAAGGGGTGTCTATTTAGTACCAAATCATTCAGTTCATTGCCAATGGACTCTAAATGTTCAAAGGCAGGAAGAGAAGTACATCAAAGACACTTTAATTTGAAAAGCATAGAGGAAGCTGATCTCCAGGCCTGTCCGTGTTACAGACTGTACAGCAGCAGATAAATTAGCTTTGAATTTATAATCAACCATATCACTAGGGAGTGGGCAGGATGAACCTCTACCACCAGGCATTTTCTTGAAATAGCACCTGACCATGCAGGTTTTGGAATGGTACAGGTAGCCTGAAATTTTGTGGAGATATCAATTTAAATGAGTGAGTTTGTTCCTGCCTGCTCTCCAAATCTGACAGACTTGATCAATCATCCTTGAACTCCAAAATAAATTTAGGAGAAGCCAGCGACACAAGGGCAAAGAAAACACAGACAGGAGTAAACACAACATTGTTATAATTGGCAGAAGTCTGCTGTGGACCCTGCCCAGAGGTCCCTGAATCCCGAGTTTATCTGTACGTGTCAGGAGTGCTCCTGTTGTTCTGGTGGGGTTTGAGGGCTCCCCATGGCTGCAGTGAACGTGCCCAGGTTTGTGTGGCTGTGCCCTGCTCCATCCCCTCTCCCTGCCTTGGGAATGTGCAGCCCTACCCAAGGCTGCACTGCTTCCTGCTCAGGAGATCCAAATTACATCTCCATGCTCAAACCCACTCCTGCCAGAGCACTGCTGCCTTTTCTGCACTAGGAATGCAAGCCACGCTTATGCACTTTACCTTTAACAGTATACAAAAATGAAATTTGTTCCGTAAGGGAGGAAGTCACAGTCCAAAAACTGTCCATGTGGGTTTTTCCTCTCTGCCAGCAAAAATATAACAGTTAATTAGGCTGGAAAACCCAAAGGAAAGTGAATTCTGATGGCCAATCATGAAGTGGCATGGAAAATATCTCCATGACAACAGAAATTTATAGCACTTCAATTTTAATATATCAAAGGATAAGGGTAATTTCACAGGCACTGTGCAGAAGATATGCCCCTTCCTCCTTCTTGTGACAGTCCCTGGTTTAAATGGGAGCCATGTTAGTGTGGTCCCAGATGCAACAGTAAAAACAACATTATGAAACCTAAAAGTTCGGAATGCAAATACACCACCAAGGTGAAAACTGACTCTGCTGTGTAGGCCAAACATCTGGGCCTTTTTTTGTGAGATACTGCAGTTTATCATAGTGATTTCTTCACATATTTTAGTGCTGTGTACCTATTTACCAGCACAGGGCTCAGCTTGGTACACGTGGCACAAGGAGGTGCCAGTTCCCATCCCAAGAGCACAGTCTGCCTCTTGCAGAGGTTATCAGGAATTGCCATCTTCTGATGTCACTCTTTTATATCCCCTAATGAATTCCAGGCTGAAAAACAGAAAAGAAAGAAAAAGATGAGTTCAGAGATCATTGATGTGTGTCCCAAAGTCTGACCTACATTCTCTGCTCATGAGGAGCAGCAGTATTATGCTTCCATCTTAAATACTGCATTCAATGTCTTTTGTAACTATATCTATGGGAATGAATGTCTCTTACAGGGAATGTCTTGTAGTATTTAGTAGTGGATGAATCATCAGACATCCTTGGATATTTCATTGGTGATTTCGCTAAAATTAATCTATTTGTATTTTGATTTAAGAATCAAACTTAAGTATGATAGTATTGGCTGTTGGGAATATTTACATTTTTTTGTTTTAAATCCTAACAGGAAATACATCACTTTTGATCAGATTTGATAGGATGATCCTACCCATATAAGAGCATCTCACGACTTCACCTACGAAGAGCTCACCTCTCATTTTCACACACTTGAGCATGTTTTGTGTGCCTCCTTCCAAGCAGCCATGCCTTGGACTTGGCCTCTTGGGCAGAGCTGGCTGGGAGTGCTCAGGGAGAGATAAGGGTCTATAAATATATGAAAATGGTAGGGTGAGGAATCACACCCTTCTGGTTTGTTTTCTGTAATACAATATGGAAAGTGCTAACAGGATTAGCCTTTTGTGATGAGTGATAACAATATCTTAAAAACAAATGTTAATAGGCAGCATGAAATCGCTAACAAAGTAGAAAATTGCTAATAAAATTCAATGGACCTAATTTAAACTTTGATAATGTATCTAGCCTTGAGAGCCCTTTTCACAGAGCCTGCAGTGGCATGGTGAAAGAGAAGGATTTTCGGCGCAGAGCCCAAGGCTGCCATGCTTCCGAATTCCTACACTGCTTTTCCTCTGCAAAGTGACCCCTGGCACCTGGAAAGTGAAAATTGCCAGGCTTTCAAATAATCCAAGAAGGGCTGAACACTGAATGTGTTCCCTGTGTGGAAACCAACGTGAGTAAGTACCTACCAGCCCTTCCCCAGACACAGGGCTCTCTGGTGATACCGTGCCAACAACAACAGGTGGAAAACTTAGCTTTGGGGCACATTTTGTTCACTTCTGTGTACTGCCCTGGAGAACACTAAAATTATCCAGGCTGCCAATGAGTGTGCAGAGCTGGGAGGAGGAGTCAGAACTCTGGGTGAGCTGTGGGTGAAGAGACTGAGGTCAGAGCAGGGTGGGACCTGGGGAGAGCAAATAGCTGATGCCTGCCCTGCAACACCCTGGCTTCCAGCTCTGCAGGGCATCTGGGCTGGCTTTGTCCTCTGGCCATGATAGAGCTGTTTAAATCTTCAGAAAAACCTTGGAAATTCCATTGCTAAAAAAATAAATAGATTCAAAACAAGCCCATGTGGGAAGGAAGTGAGAGCAAGGGCGGAAAGATGGGACAATGCATGGAGGGAAAATTGGTAAAAGCAGACAAAGGAATCTAAAATGCAGAACAAATAAATTAATTGGATAAATACTAGGACAAAAAAAGGCAAACCAGAACAGAGACCCATGTCCTGTAATAACTCTTTCAGAACTACTCAGATTAAAGGAGAAAGTAGAGATCAAATGAGCTAATTTAAGCAGATGCCAGGCTCAAAGGACAATGTGAACCTTAATTACTTACTCTTACTCTTCCTTCTCTTCTTAACTAAGTGAATTTCCCAGACAGTATTTTTGAGTTTTGCCAGACCGGAACCCAGCTGCACATTTGAACCAAGGGCTTTCCTCTTCTTCAGCACGTTCTTCTTTCCATTTTTCCTTACATTTAATTATTTTCCAGCCTGGCCTTCTACCTGCTCCCATACTGAAAATCACTTCAAAAGGTATTTATGAGTGGCTCAGATGCTGTGAGGCCCTGCTCCCCTGTCCGTCAGGATGTCCCTTGCTGTTCCTCCATGTTCCTTGACCCCATCTCATCCCCATGGCTGCAGACAGAGGTCCTGCCACTGGTTCTGCTGTACCCAATTTCTGCAAGCTTTTAGGAGCACTTCACAACATTTTCCCACTCATGTTTGGGCTTTCATGTACTTCCTCAGTGTGGGACGCTTGTGAACTTTGGGGTCATTTCAGGGGGGTTTGGATCCCCTGGGACACCTCTTTTCCTGCGCGGCAAGTTCAACATTTGCAGCTGTGGGGCTGCCCACCAAGGAGTGGGGGAGTTCAGTTCTGAGGAATGTCCATTGCCCACATCACACTCCACACTGAGCTTCTTTCTGCTCCACATGAAATTTCAAGATGTTAAAGAGTCACTGCATCTCCACGGGAGTAAATGAGAAATGTGTGTCAAGTGAGGTACGACAGAAAATTACATTTTTTAATAGGTTTGCATTGTAAATGAGTAATCAGTCCACTGATAAGATATAATGACTTGGGACCACAGAAAAGATTCAAGGAAAGGCAGTATTTTCCTTTTGTCTCACAAGTGACTCTCAGCTGAGAGAAATAGCACTCTTTCTAGAGCAGCAACTATAGCAACAGGAGGATTTGACTGGGTAGAGGTCAGGGAGTATAAGCTGTTTTTCACTGCTGATTTTAACATGCCATCCTCACAATTGGCTATTACTTGTGGTGTTAGGAGCCCTTTGTTGGGTTATATTTCATCCGGTGCTACAGCAGTGCTGAATAATTAAAGCTGTCAGCACAAAAAATGAGGTATCTATACACCTTTGAGAACAACTCCAAAATAATTTGGTGTCCCAGTTATCACAAGAAAATTATTAACAAAAGAAGCTATCCACAGGGCAGGAAAAAAATATGCTTTGAGAGCATCTCTGTGTATTTTCCACATCATATTGCCTGGAACACTGTCACCAGTGGCAGTCACATGAATTTCCCTGGTAACTGCAAGTGTGTGATTTCTGTGTGTTGGGGGTAAAATTCAGGCACCTCCCATCAGTGGAGGAGAGACAAAGCAGCAGCTTGAAGGTGAGGCAAAGGCTTGTTGCTGTGCCCAGCCACAATGCTCATCACCCCACTGCCTTTTAGGAGGGACAAGGTACAGGGCACATTTTCATCCTCATGTCCCAAGCCACGGCCTGACCTGCTGTGATGCTTTGTGGGTGTTGTCAGATCTATCAGTTCAGAGCCACCTGTGTCCCACCAGGATGCAGGCAGGCAGAGGAAAGGCTGAATGCTGTCCCTCCCGTGTCCTTGCCCACTGAGCACGCCTGCGAGCGCTCGATGGTCCCTTTCTGTTATGCTGTGAGTACAACTAGCATGGTATTTTAGAGGAGTATTGGGAATAAATATCTTACTTTGCAGCCACAATAACACTCAGAGTTTAAAGAACATTGGCACAGGCTTCTCCAGCCAGGAAATTCAGCAGGAGCAAAGCAAAAGCAGCAGCACTTTCCCTGGGCTGGATGGTCTGTGGGGGGTGTTGATGCATCACGGGCTGTGTGTTTGCTCCGAGGCCTTCCCGCCGGTGTCGGGCTGTGGTGATGGAGGGATCCCCCTGCCATTCCTGGCTTTCTTCTGCAGGGAGGGACACACACAGCTATCAAGGTCTTACTGTAACAGAAACATGCCAAAAAACCACTCCCTCTCTGAAATTCCTTACTGACATTAACACAACCCAGTTATTCCGAGCACTCAGAATCTCAGTGCATAGGTCAGTACAACAGGCTCCACTTGCTCATATTGTAGGACTTCGTCAGAATTGGGTGAAAAATGTGCAGCCAAATAGAGGAAAATACAGTGGCAGTGCTTTCTGCATAACATTCTGGGGCTGGCAGAGTTTTCACAGGGCTGTAAGCACTGGCTTAGCTTTGCCATAGCCTCCCATAGAAATGCTGTGCAGCTTCCTTTTTTTGTTACACCTGTGTTTTTAGGTCCTCTGCATCATAAAGGAAATGGGTGTCTTGTGTGGTTCTGTACAATAATATCCCTGTAGCTCATGCTGAAGTTAAAGATAAACCCTTATCTTCCCTGGGTTTCTTGCATAAAGCTCCACAAATCCTGAAGCCATTAAACACAGGCAGACCTGGGTCTCAGTAGTGCTACTCACATACTGTTACACAGGTTTGTCCAGAGGCATTTAGCTGCTCAGAGGCACAGAAACCTGGGTGATATCTGTTTGCAATTAAGTGTACTAAGTGGGCGCACAGCTCAGCAGGAGAGCTGCCGTTTGCATCCAGCAGTGCCCCGTGGATGTCACTCATTGTGCGTGTGCCATGGTTTAGCTCCAGGGGAAACTCAGCCGCACAAAGCCACTCACTCGCTCACTGTCCCCCAGTGTGATACAGGGGGAGCAAAAGGGTAAAAGTGAGAGAACTCGTGGGCTCAGATAAAGACAACTGAATAGGTAAAGCACTCACGGCCATCAGTGCAGCCCTGTGCTGAAGAAGGGCAGGAATATTTCATCTCTAAAGCCAATGGAAAGAGCAACTTCCCCAGAAGCCAGAGCTGCTGTAGGTTGTCCTTTTGCTGGAAACTTGGTTTTATCTTTGTTGAGCTCAGGAAGTTATCACATGCCCAGAGGCTGGGGTGGCTTCAGAAACAAGCCTGTTTGTGTTTGTGCACCACATGGAACAGTTTAATATTTGGGTTTTTCATGAAGCTCCAGTGTCTGCTTTTGATAAAGTGGCCTGCAAATAGTCAGATTTGCTCTTGCATAGGGGAATAAATGACTCATGCTTTTTAGAAGTCCTGTTCCTTCAAGGCAGACATAACAAGCTGCTTTGCCCCCTGTTTTTGCCTAGGGCTTTATTTCACTCTCTATATATACCCATATATATATATATTCTGCACTATATACAGAGTGTAGAATAAAGTGTATAAGTGCACGTGTATGTATCTGGAATCTGGAGTCAAAGAAATACATCTATATATAAATACATGGAGTTCTGTATATAAATATTCAGGTTTAATCTCTTGGTAGGGGAATGGAGCTGTTGAGAGCCGTTGCCCTCAGTGTCAGCGTATCCTGTGGAGGAGGCAGCCCAGCAGCACACAGGGCGTGCCCGAGGCTCCTGTGGGCACACAGCACTGGGATGGAGCCCAGGGCTTGCTGCTTTTGCTGGGAGAAGCTCACGGGGCTGAAGGAGATGAGCCATGGGGATCAAATCCCACATCCCGTTCCCAGTGCTGCCTTGCAGTAATTTATGTTTCGCTTGTGACTTCTGCCCTTTTCTTTCCTGCCAGCCTTTGAGGTTTATTTTGCTTGTTTGGCTTCCCAAGCCCTTATAGCAAAGCCCACCTCCTTCTGAACAGATGTAAAGTGCACTGTACGTGGATGTTGGGTGCATTTAGGTTAATTCTCATCGCTGGCACTGGCCTGGCTGTGTCCCCAGCACGGCCAGTGCACACGTGGCACACCCACCACTGCCTGTGCCATGGGTATGGCACTGCTGCTCCTCCCTGCTGCTCCTCCCTGCTGCCCTTCTTCCCCTGGGGACTTTTCCCCATCTTGGAAATCAATACACCCTGCTAATCCACACACTGCTAAGAGCTGCTAACTAAACCTCCAACTCTTGAAAAAGGACATAATGTGCTTCTTTCTCCCAGCTTAGAGCTCTCGTTCAGTGCAATTCATCTGTCCCTCTCTCGGCATTTAGCCATTTATGGGGTTTCTGTACTTGATGATCATTAAGTTGTGTTCATATTGCATTGCTGCATTCTGCTGCATCCTTGGAAGTGATGCCACTTGCCACAAGGACAGCAGATGGACAGAACATTATGTAAAGAAAATTAATCATCCTGTGGTGGGAGTTCCCCAAAATGGCAGAAAATCACGGCAATAAATTAAGTGCATAAATATTTGCATCAAAGTCTAAATCTGAAGGGCACACAAAAAGGGCACATATTGTTAAATCTCCCATTTTTTATTGCTGTATCAGACAGGGCCATTATTGCATTGTAAAGGATATATACTTTCCCCCTCATGAGGAGGAGAGAACTGTACCAGCACCAGTGAATCAGATTATAAATTGCTGAGATATATAAGTCTTGATTCTAAGCCCTTTGGAGCTGAGGTCCAGACTCTCATGGCTGAGAAGGTGTGCATTTGGTCACACTTCTGCTCCTCTCTCTTTATTTCCAATTACCTAGAAAAAAATAAAAGACTTAAAGCATTACAGATGGTGTTGTTTAAGGAAGTAGGGGCCAGCTTTTTGGTTGTAAATAGGGGTTATTTGGGAAAAGCAAGGGACAGTGCATTGTTGATCAAATGTTGAGGCACTGTCTTAGCTTTGGGGATGTCCCAAGCAAAGCAGTCTGATATTGAGTGAGCAAGCCTGCTGCAGCTGCAGCATTTGGAAACAAACGAGGGCCAAATTCATTCCTGCTGTCTTTGATGTGAACAATCTGAGGGGGAAAATAATTAGCAAATTTTACAGTCAGGTTTTTCTGCCCCAGAAATACAGAGGAAGCCACAGCAGTGAGTACCTCACACTCTGAGGCTTTTCCCCCTTCCAAGTCATGTAGGCTGGTCAGAAAGCAGAGGCAGGATCCTGCCTTCTGTGAGCTGACACACTGTGAGAAACCCAGTGCTACGTTCTGCGCATGGAGGGATGTATTTCCATCTGTATTTCCATCTAGATCCTGTTAGGATTAGATCAGACCGATCTTTCAGTTTAATGGTTAAATGGAGAATAATAAAATATTTCTGTGAGTTATCGTGGGGCTGATAAACAAAAAAATAGGAAAATAAACAGCCAACAGTTCCCATTTGGGATCAAAGAGGATTTTTTTTTCTGTCAGATTGACATTAAAATGATGTTTGTCCAGGGCTTTTGTTGTTGTTGTCTTTTATCCTTCCTTAAAACAGACATTAAACTCGATTCCAAAGGAATTTACTTTAGAACCCAGCAGCAAGGTTAAAAGCCAAGATACTGTGTGTTTTACCTGAAGAAAGAAAATGTTCCTGTAGTGTTGTCGAGGCTGAGAAGCAGAGGTATGCTGGGGTTGGACTGCACTGATCACAAGCCCTGAGCCCTGCCAGGCTCCAGGGCCCTGGGGCCTCTGTCCATCCCTCCCGCTCCCAATCTTGGAGCGACCGGGACTGATCCCAGCGAGAGGCCAGTCCTTGCCTTGGGGAAAGCAGATTCATCTGCTCCATGTTGACAGTTTACAGGAAGAAACCCTCATTTCCCCCCAAAAGGACAGCAGGAAAAGCCACAGCTCTCCGTGGCTCTATGCGGGAGGCAGGGCTGGGTGCTGACAGGTGTGCAGGCAAATAGGACTGGAGAAAACCAAGTCATGGAACTTGCTGGGTTTTTGGACTATTTTCAAACAATGAACCTTTAAATGCTGGTTAAATCCTTATAAAATGGTGCTGAGCCAAGTCTTGTTTCTCTGGTTGGGAAAGCCTCAATGTTCATGGAGGAATGTAAATTGTCAGTATTTATATATTTCTTCCATTCCTTTTATTCAGGATTGAAAGAATTAATATAAATTGGACTAATTTTTTGCTTTGCCCTCCAAAAAAAATACTTTTGTAATAAGAAAAGCATTAGGTATTTGAGTTCAGTGATGTTTTGCTACAAACATATCTGCCTACAAAGAATGTACTGAGGGTAAAAGAGTCCAGCAGTTAGATGTAGTGAGATTTGATCTAGGGGACTAAAACACCCACAGTTACCAGCTCAAGAAAAAATAATCCTCTTTTCTTGCTCTGTGCAGCCTCTCAAAGCTTTTCTGGGAGCCTTGGAGGTACTGCTGGTCTTAGGGGCTATTTCTCAGCCCCTGAGAGGGTATAGGTGTTACACAGTGGAAAGGACTGATTTTGGCTATCTGAAGGAATCCAGGACTGATTTATTCCATCTAAAAGAGCTCTGGGTTGTGCACAGAGCAGAGCTGAGCCCTTGGACAGCGCAGAGCTCCAAGGGGAGCATTGCTTCTCCATCTCCTGTGTTCTCCTGCCCCTGCAGGCACCCAACCCTGAGGCTACTAGGGAAAAATTTTAGAAAATGCCATTCCTCTTTGGGGGACTTTATTTTGACTGTGTCCTTAAATGGCAGGATTTTGAATCAAAGCTATTTCCACAGGAACCAAGAGTTCAGGGTGTTTATTTATCTCCTTGTCACTAATAAAACCAAATTGCCTGTTAAAAATAGTCCTTGTGCCTTATGCAAACAGGCAGGGGATGATGCAGCAGGCAGGGAATGAGACTGGAAAATGAGTGATCCCAAAA
The DNA here is from genome assembly GCA_013398955.1 of Callaeas wilsoni. Lineage (NCBI taxonomy): Eukaryota > Metazoa > Chordata > Aves > Passeriformes > Callaeidae > Callaeas > Callaeas wilsoni. The sequence goes on along the minus strand of VWPU01001247.1, from coordinate 34,408 downwards.
TTACTTCTCTGTCTGCCACGAGGTTTGGGGAAGGTCTCAGGTCTCTGCTTTGCCACGTGAAGGAAGCCTTGGAGACACAGGATCCTCCTGCCAGGAGGAGTTTGCTGCTGCCTGGGATGTAGCAGCCCTGTGGCCATCCCACCAGCCTGCCATGCCCCAGCCTGGCACGTGGCACCCTCTCCAGTGGGACCTGCAGCTGGGCGTGACCAGCGACGAGCCACCTTCTGCTCTCGGGCTCTGAGCACCAGCACCCCTGTGCTCAGCACAGGCAGCTCTCTCAGCCCTCCTCGCTGCCCACGAGGAACCTCTGCAAAGGAATGGGTTTTCCTCTCCTGTCACTCCCTCAACCCAAACAGTCAGGCTGGGAACCACCGGTGCTTTTATGCAAACATTTTTAGTGCCAAAACCTGAAATAGGACCTGGGGTCCCAGGATGGCAATCTCCTGAGGAGCTGATCCATTGAATAAAACAATTCCCGTGAAAACCAGTCATTTATTTCTCATTAGATGTGATTTTTTATACCAGACCCTCCTGTGAGACTCAACACAAGGTACATATCTCAGGGAGTGCTGGGGCCACTCCTCCTGGTGCAAAGAGCTGAAGAGAGGAGCCACAGAGCTCCTTCCCTTGCCAGCTGCACCCTGCTAACAACAGCCACAGTGTCTCCAGTGGGAGAAAAAACCAAAATCACTCCATGTGCTGGAGTAACCTAATGGGTTGTTCAATATTAGTGTAACAAGCTGCAACCAGGAGAAGTAGCGGGGCTGTTACATCGCTCCCAGGAGATGAGGATGGATGGACTCCCGTGGCAGTGGGAGCTGAAGCTCAGCCAGTGCCGGCCCCAAGGAGGGCAGCAAGGCCACCTCTGGGTCTGCCAGCTGCACATCAAAGTCCTTGGTAAAGCTCCTGGTGGGTGAGAAGAGGGATGAGGCTCAAAGTGCAGGAACAGGAGAAAGGATGGGACAAACCTGGAGAAACAGCATGGCCCGAACCCACACAGCATCTTTCAGCTTCTCCCAAGCAACATTAGTTTTCTAATGTTTCATTTATGCCCAGCTAAAGCCATGCAGGCCCCTGCAGGGACAGACGGGAAGAGGCAATGCTGGAGCACATGGAATACATGAGGGAACTACTGCACAGGCTTGCATTTGCAAAATGATTTTAAACTGCATATTTATCGGCATGTAAATGCAACACTGAAAATCATTAGGAACAGAACAGCAGCAGGAAGCTGTGGACATGACCTACAATTGGCCTGGGACGACAGAACCCTTCATCTTTGCCCACTGGTCTGTATCTCTGATTGTATCCATGTCACAGAGATCTTCTGGGGGTTTTTCTCGTGTGACACAAACATCACCCAGGGGACTGTCAGTGTTTCAGAGACACCAGTGCCTTTCCCTTTCCATATGTGCACGTGTGTGTGTGTCCCCAGCACGCTCCAGCCCTGTCCCTGCTGCGGGCAGGAAAGCCCTGAGGCAGCACATGGGGCACGTGCTAATATTTATCACTTTGCTGGTATTGATTACTCCCTCAGGGACTTACAAATAATTCAGTCCGAATAACAGCATCCAGAGAGTGCAGCTGCAGTGACTGGTGATGCATCAGACCCTAGGGAGAATAAAAGAGCCTTCCCTGGAAATTTTCATGCGTGGACAGGTGCTCTGCTGTGTGGGTGGACATATTTCACCACCCTTGCCACGCAGTGATGGATGGGTGACAAAACACCTCCAAAAAGACAGAATAAGAAAGTTACGGCATGAAAGAGCTTTACATGAGATTTCTCTTAATATAAAGCAAAACCCAGTGCAGGACAGGGTCACCATCCTGGCTTCTGGCTTTAGGAGCACAGCCTGGGGTCCCCAGCCAGCAAAGGCTTCTTTCCCTTCTGACACATTCTGATGCTGCAGCTGATTTCCCAGTTAGGTTTGGAGATGACAGTGCTGTCACTCAGCTGTGCTTTTTCACAGTAGTTTAAAAGTCAGACAGTAAGCAAAACTCCCAAGCTCCTGATGACACCTGTCTCAGGAGGGAGTTTTCTCACCAGAGTATTGACTGGTGTTCTGCTGAAAGGCATATATTAAAACTCAGGTCTCCAGGTAACTCCAGCCCCAACTTTGCTGAAATCCAGAAGAAAAGGGGATTCCTTGGAATTACATGTTACTGAAATATTCTGTGGGGTTGAGGTAAGCGAAAGGGTTTGTCCTAATGTGATCAGAAATGTCACAGAGAGAATTTAATGCCATGCAAGTAATTTAGCTTAACAGCACCTGCATGAGAGGGGGTCTGAACACTCATACAGCAAAAGTGGAGCCCACACATCCTGTACCACCTTTCCCACTGAGCTCCCAGAGAGAAAATATTAAGAACTAGAGAAAACCAAACTAAAGCAAAAATACCCCAGACTTACAGACCATGTTCTCCCTCTAGCATGCTCTCGAGGTGATTTTATCAGCCTTTAAGGAACTGTGTCTCCTGTTTCCGCCATCCCTCCTTATTTTATAAATACTCTGGAAGACCTTCAAGGATTGGTCCAGAGCCCTTCATCAGCCCTGTGCATGGACAGGAACTTTCATGTCACTCTGGTTCCTCCAGCATGTCAGAAAAAATTAATTTAAATGTCCCCCAGTGTAACTCATCTGAATTAGTCCTGCTGCTGGTTGTGGGAGGAGAACCACTTGCAAAGCAGGGAATGAATCACTTGAAAATTAATATTAAGCTTGCTTGGAAATGAAACCAAAAGAACTGAGTCAACACAGACTCTCCTCCCGGTGGGAGACAGAGGTGCTTTGGATGGCAGCAGAAATCCCCCCGTCACAGCCAGCGCACGCCACAGGCACGTTCGGGGTGTGCAGCATCCCCACACAGCCCGGCTGCAGGGTACCCACAGTGGGGTTAAGGGCTGCAGTGGCCATCCCTTCGTGGGCTCTCTTGGCACCGAATCGCAGGGGTGAACTGAAACAAAGTGCTCTGTCTTCCACTCCACTTCCCAGGGGCCGTGCTCCCACCTCCCTGACAGGGGGAATGAACCTTTGCCTTGGCTGTGACAGCGTCAGGCTGCTCCAGAACTCCTGTTCATCCCCATCCAGACACAGCGGGGCAAGGCAGGATCCCGCCTGCTCCAGGGTGTGTGGGATGCCTGGGCTGCTGTCACCCTGCCAGGCTTGCTGCGCTGCCCAGGGGGCTTTTGGCAATAATCGGTGGTTTTCCGTGGGAGCTACTAGATAATGCTTGGGTTTCTGCAGAGCCACACTACAAAACAGGGATGAACTTGTCAAAAGACACAAACTATACTGCAATGTAATATGGACATGGAAAGGGGCCACACTCTGCTCTTATTTTCACAACAATTTGAGTTATTTCAATGTATTTTAAATAGTTAATGATTTTGTTGTTGGTTCAGCTCAATCCATCTAAAATAATAAAAGAATTAGAGGGAGAAAAGGAAGTTAAAGGTGGTCAGAAATCCAGCCAAAACATTAGGCAAATAAAGAAACCCAGCCTGCCTGTGTGTGAGCAGCAGTATTTGGGGTTAATGACACTTTTTGTCCAGACTGGAGCAGAGAAAAGGAAATTCTCAAGACTTAAAAATATTGCTGTAATGTGAATCGCAGATCTCAGCCAGCTCTTGTTCTGCAGTTATTTATTTGCCATGACTAATTTGGAGTTTCAAATGCGGTCATCGCCTCACACGTGGCAGTGCCTGGGCTCTCTGGGCACCGGGACTGGAGGCACTTGGAGCCCAGCAAAGGAACTCTGCCAGTTCCCATGGGCAGTGCCAGCCCTGCTCTGCAGCCCCAAACCAAAATCCCTTAACACTGAGTTTCTAAAATGCATTTCCCAGACGTGCAGGGACGCTCGCACACCAACGCCAAAGTGCGGATGCAGACTCAGATCGCTGCCTCACTATTTCTTATCTTGCCCTGGTTTTTTTTTATTTCTTCAATTAATCAGCCCAGAGATGCAGAGAAGCCAAGGGTCTTGACAGCACAGAGGTAATTTGGGAAGGGCAGGTGGGCTGCAAATCTCCCAGCAGCGGGACCAGCTCCTGGCTCAGCTCTGCTGTTGCCCCTGGTTTTAGAGTAAATACGTTGTTAAGTTTGTTCAGTCAACCATTGCTTTCCATTTTCCGTGCCCAGAGAGCAGATGAGGCAGGCAGCACTTCAAACACACGTGGTTGAAGGGTTCTCTCCACCCTAAATCTCCTCTATGGGGTGAAGAGAGCGTGTCCTGATGCCCCTTTCCCAGCACAGACAGTCTCTCCATCTGCCTTTAATAAGAGTGAGAAAAGGGGGCTTGGGGGGATTCTGGGTTCATTCATGGCAGTGCCACTTTCAAATTCCTTTAGTTCTGTGTGATGCACATTGGGCATGAGCTGAGATGCACCAGGCAGAGAGTTGGGCTAAAAATAAACCCGGAGTGTCGCTGCTGTGTTAATCTCCTGTTGATATTTCTTGGTTTGTTTTATGACATCTTCAAGGCCAGTCAAGTGTGGGGGAAGAAACAAAAAAGAGAGAATTTTTGCTTTTTGAGGCTGGATTAAGAGTGAACTGGTGCAAATCATGTCATTTCACTGAGTGGATACAGAGCAGTACACTCACTGTGGTGCTGGTTCCCACTCATGCTGATGCATTCTAAATAAGACGCATACAGCTTGTGCTAGTTCTTAATGCATTATTATATTGATACCAATTTAACTGATGTTAATTAATGAGAGGAATGGACAAATTAAATCCATGTGAAAGAAAGGGGCTGTGTTGCAGCTTGGAGTCAGCAAGTAGCCAAGTGCTGGCTCCCCAGAGAGAGACCTGGGGAACGTGAGGTGTTGATCCAGTGGAGCTCGGGTTAGGGACTTACTGGATCTATGGAGAGAAGGACTAAATCCAACAAAAAGGCTCCTAAACAGGGAATTCTGGAAAGAACTGCATGCTTCTAAATGCATCTGGACATTGCACCAGTTGCCTGGGGGTGTGAGGTCTCTGCAGTGAGAAGGGCAGAGCTGCACCCCTGCTCTGTGCTGGGCCGCAGTGGTCCCCGGACGGTCCCTCCCTGGGACACCTGCCTCCCCCACGGCTTGGCTGGGCCTGCTGTGGCCAGGCTGCTGGGAAATAGCTCACAGAACCTTTTCTTTTTTACTTGAGGCAAAAAGTAATTTCTTCCTCTGAAGGCCAGCGCTGGAGCCGTCCTCTGCTAATGAATGCAAACCATCAGTGAGCAGTAATGGAAAATCGGGGATGACGTGGCAGGCAGCGGCTTGCTTTCAAGGCACCAGAAAAGCCCTTTTAAATTTAAGTTTAGTAAAGAATTTAAAGCACATATAGGCAGACTCCATTAGAAAGTGAAATATTTGATCTTGGCTATTAATCTGTTATAAGAATACTTTCATTTCCTTGCCATGTGTATCCAGTGATAGACTTTCATAAATGAGATCACATTAAAATGTACTTTATGTTTCTAGTCAAATCTCTTTTATTATTATGCAAGTCCTAGTTAGGAAGAAAAAACAATTATAGAAGGAGACTAAGAAGAGCGCATTACTTTTAACTCATTTATACAAGTGAAATACTGCTCCTACTTGAAGGCTGTACATTGTGCACTACTAAACACCTTGGGAAGAGGTTGTTCCATTGCAGCCATGCTACCAGATTTGGGGTAATTTACAGGCAGTGGAAATACAAATAGAGTCTAAACCAGCTCGTGTGGTGTGGGCTACTGCTATGTGTATATACATATGTATTTTTATATAGAGTATATTCATATCAAAGTATTACATTTTGCCTCTGTCTTACTGAAATCAAATATATTTTATGGATGGCCCATAATTAATGTGAGCTGTCACTCCTGACACTCTGCACCCCAGGCAGACAGGTGTTTTAGGAAGTTTCCATGTGACCAGGGAGGCTGGGAGGCTCTGCTGCCCTGCTGCTACCTGTGGACGTGTGTGGGGATTGTGCCAGCCCAGCTGGGCCAGCGGCTGAGCGCTCTGCAGAGCTGCACTGCCTGCTCTGGTGGAGGCATTAATTCAGAGGAGAGACCTCTGGCAGCCTGGAACCAGCACAGAGCATCATGATGGATGTTTCAGGGCAAAAAGGAAAAAGTGCTTTACATCTTATAACTCACTTTGGCTGATTAGGCACAAATGTCTGTTTTAAACCTTCAGATCTGGGCACCCAAACCGTGTCATATTCCTGCCGCTTTTCAAACGTCTTTTCATTTCATTCGAGCAGCCTGACAGAGACCCAGCAGGGGCCACAGCATCTGCTGTCATGCTGCTGGAGCAGAAAGCTTTGCTTCCAGATTCACCAATGCTGTGGCTCCAAATGCTTCCCCAGGATGGGGCAGCCATGGTGTTCAGTGAATGTGTACATTGACATCATGATTTAGCTGGAAAATCCAATCTGGTCTCTTCCAGAAGAGGGTGCAGCTTGAGGCTTTGAGTCTGCAAAATGCAGGATGCTTTTGGATCATGTTAATACTATTAATAAATTATCTGAAACGCCTTGCCCATGAATTTAGGATCCTGGCATGACTCTGCTTCGATTGAGAGCTGCCAGAACAAACTGGTGTTTGGCAATTTACTTCAGGACATGCAGTGTCTGAGCCTTGTCCCCCTGGAGTCCCCCAGCTCCAGGTTCAGCCCTTCCCCACCCAGGTGGGATTCATGGTTGGTGCCTCGGCTGTGCCCTAGCTCAGAGCCCTGCAGCCAGGGCAGGGAGCAACCCAAGCCAAAGGGCTGATTTAGCACCAGAAAAGCCACACTCATCCTTCCTAGAAGAATGAAAAATTGCCATCCTTTCTGGTTTTAACTATAGTACCACCTCACGCATCTCCTGTTTTTTAATCATTCATAGGGAAGATTTACAGCTGTTTGCATTTGTGAAGCCTCATAATTACTAACAGCTTCTGATTTTTAGAAAATAGGTTACAGATTCTTGAGTAACAAATGAAGAAATGCCAACTGTTGAAACCCCCATTGTCAAGGCACTTAAATGCCTCATTCCTGTTGCACCTGGTTGACTGCGCAGCTATTGGCAAACTGCTCTGCCCTAGGTCTTGTGTCATTGCGTGAATTAACCCTGTTCTAGACTACAAATAATTACAATAAGACACCTCAGGCATGGCAGATGCACAGAGGTGGTGATGGTGTTTCCAGCAGACACAGGCACACCTTTCTGCCAGTGGGACACTGCCAGTGTGACACTGTCTCAGACCACCCTCCCAGGGTGAACTGGGATTCCTGTGCCTCACAGAGCAGATTCTCACTGACGTCTACAAAGCAAACAAAACACTTGAGCACCTGGTAGCCCGATTTTTCCTCCCCTTTTCTTTAAAGTAGTGGCCAATGACGCATTTGGAGATAATTAAAACAAAGGTTGAGGGTTTTTTGTTTTAATATGTCATGACTATTAGCAGCTGGATTAGGAATAAGACAGCACAAAAGCAGCATACTTCATATACCAGCTATAAATAAAACCAGGCTTCAAATTTGAAAGCAGGATTTTTTTCCCCCTTTTTCCCCTCCACAGAAAATCTTTTCTTTGTGCCAAGACTAAAATATTAGTGCTGTGTTCCCTCCTCTGTTTAAACAGATCTCATTGAATCTAAGTGCCAAAAAAGTGGAATTCCTGAACAGCAGGTGAAAAGAAAACACAAGATCAAAAGCAGTTCTGGCTGCCAAGAGAACCTGCAGCACGGCTTGGGGGTGCATGAAAAGTCATGCAGCTCCTGGTGCTGTCAAAGACTTCTGGAAGGTCATCAAGGAGTTTTTTTCAAGCATCCCACATCAAAAAGCTGGGCAGGGAAACAAACCTGCAATATATCATGAGGATGGTGCTAAAGATACCACTTTTAGGAGAATTTAACTTTTCCCCCACCACATATATGGAGGCAGCTTTAAGAAATCAGAGCTCTGTGTGGAGATCAGGGGCATGGAAATAAATGTAAGTGCTCACACTGGGTCAGCATTAGGCAATGGCTGGTTTGGGCCCATAACCCAGCAGGGAACTATGGAAGAAATGTGTCCTTCTGAGCTCATCCTTGCACTTAAGGAAAAGGACACATATTTTACTGCTCTTGGAACCAGCCAGCCCTTGCATTAATTTGTACTTCTGCACCCAGCTGGACATCTGTAAGCCCATACCAGAGTCCTGTGGCTGATGCACCTTTTGGGGACACAGGGAAGAGACTGCTCCAGCACTTCCCAGGCTTAATGGCCTTCAAAACCAGACTTTAGTTGAGCTCCTTGTTAATCCCTTCTGACCCTCTGCCTACCATTCCTTGTCATCACTGGAAAAGGCAGGGAGGCTCTGGCCCAAAAGCAGATCTCTGGGTTTGAAAACAAGCATTTGGATGTGTCTCTGCTGTGCCAGCAGAGCTGGGAGCCCTGCTAAGTTCATCCACCTTCCCCCCCGAACTGGGGCAGCACCCAGGTGAGGCTGCAGCACTGCCTGTGAGCGGGCTCTGACCAGTGACACTGATTCCCAGAAGGCACCCATGAATGCTTCCCCCGTAATTGCTGTGGCTGAGAAATGACTGGAATGAATGAGGCAGCAGCACTGGGATCACAGGTTGGAAGTGTTCAGGCCCATTTTTCCTCCTAAAAATCACCAAGCAGCAAAGTTCTTTCAAGTATGACACACATTGGTGGGGTTGAAAATAAAACACGGTGCACATGTGCTCCTAAAGACAGCCTTTTTTTTTTATTTTAAAACTCTGCATCTGAAAACACCGTATGACAGAAAGCATTTATATACACTGCAGTGTTTTTGGTATAATACAGTATTTCATACATCCATTTCTTTTTCTGCAAAAAAATTTGCTTTGTCGGACAAACAACCAAACTCTCACTGACAAAGAATACAGCTAAGGCACATTGTTTCTGCTAAATGAAAGACAAAAGGGTGCAAAAACGGGTAGTGCAATAATTGCTGAAAATCACATTCTACTACAAGAAAAGCATTCTGACTTTGAACTTTGATTACCGGTCAATTTAAGACATTTCAATATCTCATAAAATACTCCTTTAAATAAATAGCAAAATATCTACATCTTTCAGTGTGTCCCATTTGAATTTCCAATTTGTTTTTTAAACTTTCCTGTATATACACTGTTTTCTCTTTTCTTATTCAATAGATTACAAAATATTTCTGTACAATTTTATGCATATTATGATCTATAACAAAATAGTTATTTCTTAAAACTATATTACCACCAGTCTTTGAAAATGACAGAATAGGAATAACTTATTATGGACTATGTTAGGCAATAGAAAAATCCAATCAAACCAAAACAGAACCAAAAGGACAAAGTCAGAAGAATAATTTCATTACATTGAATTAATTATTTTAGTTTGACAAATCTTGTTTTATATGTAAACCCTTTTCAGTTGCCTTTGGGTTGTATCCACATCTGAATACCAACACAGGACAGGATTTGGGATTCCTAAAAGCACTGCAGCCTGCCGGGAATATTGGTGCTACTCACTGAAACACGACAGCTCTCACGGAGGAAATTATTAAAAAAACCCAACATATACAAGCCTCAGCAGAAGTCATTGGTTTCTGCTGACTTTGACAACTTTTGAATGAAGCTCCAAAAGCCAGATTTTTGGAAATGCATTTATGACTTAGACAAAGCAACCAGACCCCACTATGTTCTAAATGTACTGTTAGATTCCCAACCAACACCCAAAATCTGGCCCCATGTGGTGACATTCTTCAGATTTTAAGACCACACCATTAAGAGGATATTTCTTCTCCCAGCTACCAGTACAAATCTGATAGGAATGCTACTGGGCCATGTTAAAAGGAGGGAAATTACTCTACAATTTGTCTTGTGCATCTGAGAGCAGTCTGTCCTGTTGTAGTCTGAAGATAAATTACAAGTTACTAAGTTTGTACTTCGTATGTAATTAAACCAACCTTCCTTATCTACAGTGAGTTGCAAAAGACAGAGCTCATAATTTCCTAAGGTTTATATGAATGTCTGAGACTTCCTTTTGCCCAAAGGGAAGGTCATTTTCTTTCCTTAAAGACTGCATTTGTAAGCAATTTCTATTGTATTTGTGAAGTGTAAGCTGACAGCAACACAACTGAGCTGTAATAGAAATCTCAAGGTGCCTTTTATTCATTCCACAACCAACAGAGAAAGTGAGCAAGACACAGACAACACCGAAGTTCCTAACACAGTTTAAGGCCACATTTAGAAAGGATGGAAGTAAGGCTTTCTTTAAGGGGCAACACACTGGATGCCACAATGGGAACAGACACCGAGTGATCCAAAGCTGATAGGATTCACCCACAGAAAAGCTGAAACAACACCCTAGTTTTGGCCAGCAGGTCTGTGCCTTTTTTTGGATCTAAGCAGGAAAAGAAAAAATGCCATAAGCATCCTCCTCTGGAATATTCCCAGCAAACTGAAGGTGCTCCCCTAGCAGGAGTGCTGTTGTCTCAGCTGAGGGTGTTAATTACAACAGAACCAAAGACAAGCCGAGTCATTACAATATACAAATGCAGCGCCATGAACCGCGCTTAGAATTGTCACTCTGGTATCAGAGGCACCTGTACAGTATCTTGCTGTTTATTTGGCAAGGTTACGAGTAATACTTCTAGGTTTTAACAAAGTAGAAAGAGAATTTGCATAGATTGTACATTCAGTTCAAGGAGATTTCTGGTACCTTTTTTTGTTGTTCTCAGGTAAACGTGTTTGCAGACACAGTGAGGTAGCAGCTGTGGTAGCACCCATGAGCAAAAGAAGGTAACCAAGGCAGAAGCAAAGAGCAGAGTGATCAACACACTACCGTTAGTAAGAAGGAACGGAATCAACATGGTACCTGCAGTGTCACACCGTGAGGGGTAACTGCTCCCAACGCCACACCTAACTCAGACACCCGAATGCTGCCCTGGTCCTGGCTAACACGGGTGTAAGGCCTTGTAGCCTGAATTTTAAATGCTCTCAGCCTGATTATTCTTTCCCTTACTGTGATGATGGTGGTGAAGGTTTTGAAGATCAATCTCTTCTACAATACACCTTCGAAGGGAATTACAAATCAGAGTGTTTGCTTGCCTTTGAAGATTCTGCAGGAAAACATGCTGTCCTACAAATTCTTCCTTGCTGTCTTTAACCCTAATTCACATTTCTTTGGCTCCTCTGTGCCTGGCTGCAGCAGCAGCTGCCCTCAAGGCTCAGCAGCAGGTATTCCTGCTCTCAGGAACTTCTCCTGGGCCTCTGGAAGGGCAGTGCTCTGTCCTCTCTAACACTGCATTGCTCTCTACCCTCTCTGTGGGCATCATCCCCTGGAGCTGCCTTCGCAGGGGCCTGAGGGTTTGGTTTGGAAAGGCTTTTTTACACGGTGTTTTCAACTGTCATTTAATATGGACTTAAGTCCTACTAATTCTTAAGACTATGCTGGAGGTCTTGAATGGTAGATAGAAAGACACACAGGGATCATTATCTCTTCACAACTGCACTGAAGCAACGGCCAGTGAGAAAGGTCGCCAGCCATGTCCCACCAGGTCTGTCTGACTCTGTTCTGAAATACCAAATAACCAGGTCTCCTCTCACATATATCAGATTCCCATGCCTGAAAATCAGGACATGGTAACTGCTGGCTTTCACCAGCTCCTTCCTGTGTGCAAGTACTGAACTCACTGAAGGCTGCTCTGAAAAGCAAACTTTCCTCATCTGCAGCTGGGTTTCTGAAGATGCCTAGGGAATTTGGCTCACTCAAGTATAAAACTTCCTGCTCTATGGAAAGTGCTGGAGCTGGCCAAGGTTTCATGTGGCCAACTCCTGAAGCTTTGGGAGCTGGGAAGACAACAAAGAGGGCGTGCTAGCCAGCGGCAAGCTGGCAGTTCTCTGATGGCTGTGATGAAAGAGAACTAGAGAAATCAACAGAAAGCTGGTCCTCATTGCTGGGCCACAAGAAACATCTGAATCTTGTTTATCTGGGAAGTCAAAGCTGAGATGTCAGGGCACCAACAGTTTTCAGCCTTGCTGTGCAGAAGGAGCCCAGTTTGTTCAAAGGTTTGTTGCAACACAATTGTGTCCAACTTTTGCAAAATTGCAGCATCTTCTTTACCCTTTCTCTCTCCCTTTGGTCAGGTTTACACTATCCCTGTTCTGACTCACTGACTTCACTACTGTGCTCACTACAATCGTGCTAAGAGTGATGGAGGCTTCATTAAGGTGGCAATTAGTGCTGCAGGAGATGGAGGGAAAGTGAATGCACATTAGTTGGTACTTTTGAAGGTGTTGCAGGATCGCTGTTAATACACCATTAAACAACTGTACAGGCATTGTGCACTGAAGCCAGCACCCAGGAAAGTCAATTTGTAACACACGAATGCACATTCCTGTATCTCTAGGCTTAGCAATAATGAAGGCTTAACAACAGAGATACAGAGAGACTTTCTTGTATAACACTTGCTATCATGAAGGAATTGTTAAAATTCTCTGCTTGCCGAGAGCACAAAAAATGAAGACATAATTTCAATTCTAAAAAAAACTCCCTAGAATATCAGAAAATGAAAATGCAAATATTACTACTCAATGTCCAAATGTCATCAAAGAAAGAATTGGACAAATCTGAAAATAAATTGTCATTTGAGCTATTTCGTTTAGCCTTGGGGTTTAACATTACCATATAAACAGGTTTGCATAATGCTGAGACCGAGTTTGGACATAATTCATTAAATCACGTATGTAGATGTTCTGCATTTTGCCACGCTCCCTTTCTATGTAATACAGATTGATCACAGCAGTGTTACATGGCTGTCATGCAGACTGGGCAGGGAATTTAAACACGCAAAGCATTACACACAGAGGACAAATGTGTGCATACAGAAATAGAAACCCCTCCCACTGAAAGGAATTTTGATCACAGCAGGCTTTCAGCTGGGATCCTGTTCAGCAAAGACTGGCCAGTGTGATTGGAAAAGGACACCTGCACATTCAGATGAAGATGCATAACTCTTGTGTTTTATACCAACTGCGGGTCCCTGCTCTGAACTCTCCTTTTCACCAAATGTAAGATCTGTGAAGCTATTCTCTTCTGACCTTTGACAGTGTTCATCACAGGCTCCCAATGCTGCCACTTCAAACCAGAGAAGCCACTAAACAGGACCAAGTTGGGCTTAACAGCATCACCTTGGAGCGAGCTCTGATCCCTGATGCAGAGTCTGGCTTTACATGTTTTTTATTCACAGCTGCTGGACTTGGTAACTCAGACAGAGTCTCATATATATCTTTTGGATCCATGTGAGCATGATAACAGCTATAGTAGAGGTGGCTGTTTAGATCCAAAACTTGACATTGCCCCCAGAAGATGTTCCACACACGGCAGCTTATCCTTTGATGACTTCAAACAGACAGCATTTACCCCTAGCATACTCTCATACCTTTTATTTATGCTGGATTTGACTCTGAAGTCCTCACTTAGCACTAGCACTCTGGAAGTTTTGCCTAAGAAAGGACTGCAGGATCAACCCCTTCGGCTCTGCATCCTGTATTTTAACAGCAGCACTGGGATTGCCAGCTTGCTAGAAAACTTCACTGTTTAAATGCTTCTTGCCTTTCAGAAAATAATCTCATATAAATTTTCTTTGAGATATTTTAAACCTAGCATATAATGCACATGGATATATCAGCAACCATCTGGTTTTTTTTCCCTTTTTTGTACTAAACCAAAATATTTTGCACCTTATATTTTACATGATAAAAGTGGCAGCTTTTTTCCTAACCACAGAAGACGTGATTGTTGTCACCTTCCTCTTGGTCTAGTTAATGAAAACTTACCAAAAAAGCACTTAAAAACATTCCTGCTTAAGAATAAAAACAAGTATCAAATTTAAAAACTAAGTTATCTGCGTGCGTGGGTGCACCTGTACACATGTGCTTATGTGCAAGACAGACTGAAGATTTTGTGACTACCTCAGGAGTCTTACTGAGAACAAGCACTGCCTGGGCTTGTTAATGAATTTTATTGTGTGCCCTAAATATGACCTTCTTCATTTAATCTGCAGGGCTTGAACTGTGCAGTCGCCATTGCATCAGTGTGACTAAAGCCCTGGATTTCACAGTGAGGATTGGAGGTCCCCAGAAAATATGAACTTCACAAAGGAATGTTATATTAAAAACAAGCACTGCTAAAAACCCCTACTAAATAAGTAATAACACTGTGATTTTATTACATAAACCTGTTGGCAACCCTGGTTTCACACACGCTTGCCTCTAGAGCTGGGTGAAAAGCTGGAACGTTGTCTTGACTGGAATATTCCAATCAGCTCTCATTGCTACAAACTTTCCTAAAGCTACCGCTCGTGACTGACAAAATCAAGACAAAAAAAGAAAGGGAGGTGTGAGGGGAGGAAGGCCTTTTCTTAATAAAGGCAGCTTCAGTTAGTAAAATAACATAATGTTCAAGCTGCAAAAGCAGCACCTACTAATTAGTCATTGACTAAAACATAAATAATAAATACCTAAATTGTTCCTTCTATGCATCCATTTTTGTGCCAGATAAACATTTCAATGCTCTGCCTTAATGCCAGCACAGCTGACACCACAATTTCAAGTCCAAAGCAATGTGAAGTAGCTTTAAACCAATATGACAGAGATACTACAAGCCACGGGGATCTGTGTGTTACAGTCCTACTGCAAGTGTTGTTTAAAAGGGAATTCAACCTTCCTGTGAGACACAATTATGGAATGATCTAAGGGTCTGTTTCCCTACTGATGTGGACACTTAACTCTCAGCAGAAAGTTATCCATGCACACAGAAGGGTGGACAGATGTCTGCCTTTATTACAGCAACAGGACTTCTTTCCTAATTAACCCAATAGCTTTTAATGGTCTTTTTTGGTTCTGTTGCTAACTAGAGATTAACACAGCAAAAACAACAAAGTGCATCCTTTTGCTAATGTAAAATGCATCAGTTGGAGATGAATTTGTATATAAAACTTGTCTTTTAAAAAGTTCTTGGAATGTAAATTAGTTTTTCCCTACTGTAGAAAATGCAGGTTGAAATGATGCAAAACATGCCTATTTAAAACAGGATTCAGCCTGTTAGGAATTCTGAAGACAGGCAAGGGTAGGTCATTGACAGAATAAAGTAAAAGCACAGAGAAACATGGCATTGTTCCCCTTCCCCTGGCTTTGGGCAGAGACCCACATCCTGCACAGCCTTCCACATGCCCTGGCAAAGCCTGGAAGGATCCTTCTTTAGGAAGAGATGGAGATCTGACACCAAGGGAGGGAATTAGTGTTAAGACCTGCTAGCCACTACTCAAATTAGGGAAGAAACCTGTTGCAGATTTAGGTCCCAATTTTACTATTTTACTGGTTTACAACTTCACTGCCTGAGAAAAAACTCAGCCCAGCTCATGAGCAAAATTAGCAAAGGGCGTGAGCAGACACATCACAACCCACCCCAGCCTACACATACACACCTGCTCTACCGGCAGTCTGTGAAAATACTCAGGTACTGGTGGCTTCCAAAAATACCTGCAGATTTGAAAAGGCTGAAATTCAAAATACTTCTTTGTTCTTTAATAAATACTCTTAGTACACTGACCCTGAACCCGACTGCATGACACATAAAAGACTACTATAGCAAAACACTGGTTTCATTTAGAGTTTATCATGAAATTAGTCTGAAAAAACCTCTGAAAGTAATCTGAAAGTTTCTGCTTTCGCTCGTTTTCTCTAACTAGGATAACAGACATCAGCTGTGTCCAGAATTACTCTGTGTTATTAAAAACCCGAGTGAGGCTGTACCATAATTACTTCACATTCTCCGAGGTCATGTGGCCATACAGGCTCCAGCCTGCAGGAACCAGCCTCCCCAGGAAGTGTAAGTAGAAGGGAATTTTGCTGCGACTTATTCATGGTAGCAAAATAACAAAAGCCTATGAAATGGCAGAGGTACAGATAAATTTATTTTAAAAAAAACCCTTTAGCAGCTGCTCCTTCACTGCCCTCTCCATGGCTTGGTGGTACTGTTTCCAAGCCCACAGGATGGTGGCTGCAGTGGCACGCGGAATGGCCGTGTCCCCACGGGACAGCACAGGCTGTGGGATGAGGCAAGCTGCTCCCAACAGAGCTGGTGGAGAGCGCAGTGCCGAAGGCCTTGTCAGAACTTCAGAACTTTTTGTTTTTGTTTTTTTTTTAAATGAATTCTATTGCAATAAGTAACAAAAAACCATAACTTTCCCTTAGGTTTCTGAGACCTGGTGCGGGATTCACAGAGAAGCAAGGTTCAATTCCCTTTTAAAAACCTATGCCGGGGCAGAGCGTACCGGATGCTACCTCAGGCGGCCGTCGGGTTTGACGGGGCCCAGCTCGGACTTGGGGTCGGGGCTCAGGGAGCTCCAGGCCGTCTGGGCACAGCCCTGCAGGACGGGGCAGGCCGTGGCACCCACGCTGCAGATGTCCACGGCCGACCAGACGCTGCTGACCAGAGAGTCCACCCAGGCCTCCAGGCGGGCGCCCACGAGCCCCGCGTTGCGCTTGGCCTGGTCCACGCGCGCGGCGCTGATGGGGATGTTCAGGACGGGGTTCAGGCCCTGGAAGCTCTGCTCCATGTACGCGTTCTTTGGAGGCCCGCTGTGAAACTTGATGGCTTCCTCTGGAAAGGCAGGAGCAAACGGCAAAGTTAGTGCATTAAAAAAAGCCACCGCTAAGGATAAAAGGGTACAATATACAAGAAGACCAAGGTTTAGTGCCACACACTGCATACCAGGGGCTGTGCTCAGCTTGTGCTCAGCACTACGGGTTCTACTCACTGTGATTCTCATCCTGCAAGTGCTGCCTCAGCAGGCAAAGCTCTGACCCTGAAAACAGTCACCCTTATTCTCAACACGTACAACCAGCATCCCCAGAGCTGCAGGACATCCCGGACTGGCTGCACCTCGAAATGAGGAAACAGTTCAAGGACACCTGGTGTGAGAAGTCTGCCAAGCCCTGTCAGACATCCAAGTGCTATCATTGATTTGTCTAGGAGAAAGAGCCAAGATCTCAGCCTATTTTGTTGTGCTGTTTTGTTCCCTAAATAGATGAACCTTGCCCTGCTGTGGAAAAGCCACAACATCTGTTAGCTCTATCAGCCTACAAAACCCATGTGGTGGCATCTGTGGCACTAAAAGGACAACACCATGGTCTTGGACAGACCAGACCCATAATGAAACGTGTAGCCCCAGCACGATTCCTGGAAGCGCTCCAGTTTCACTGGGAAAATATTCTCTCGTGACAGTTATATTTCAAGCTCCTGTGCTGAACAGTAGATCACAACCATTCCCTAATGACACTTTGCATTGCGGTTGCTTTCCTTACCTTTCTATCTCAGCAAAATACAGTACAATACCCCAAATCTGCAATACTGCAGTAAAAATCAGTATCAGTCTGTGACAATCCTTTCAGAGACCTAAACTGGACACTGTGGGTCAGGCTGCCCCTGTCAAAGGTCGGCTGACTTCCGACAGTCTGACTGCACCAAAGTGCTGCTTATAAAATCAGGATGGGACCCTCCAAAAATGTTCACCGAGTGCCTGTTGGGAGCAAATTTCCAACCATTTCTTTCCGCTCTCAGCTGCCTTCCCCAGCATCCTCACTCTGGCAGCACAGAGGATATGTTTAGCTCTGCCAACAGACACACTGTCTAGAACAGAAAATGGGCCCATTCAGGGTGCTCCAGGCGAGGAAAGCCACCGTGCTCTGCGAGCGTCAGAGGCCAGGAATTACATATTCACGGCTACAATTCCTTCCACATGTCCTTCTGCTTGTGCTGCAGCCTGACACTGAGTCCTTTCTTCCACGCAGAGGACAGTATCTCAGGTGCTGGAAATAAATCCATGTATTTACTCAGAGGGAAAAAGGGACCTTTAATTGGAGCTTTGATGTTACATTTGCACAGTCTTTAATGTCAAATACTGCGCAAGTCCATTACTTCAAATTCCCAATTAAAGTGGTTCAGCACATGCCCATCACCATCATATATTATTAACTGTTCCTGCATTTATCTAAACCCCTCTTTCTATTTTAAATGGTAGATATCCACAATAACCTGTAGTCAAAATGAGTTCAATCTGTGCACATGTGTCAGGAACGTGCTCTGCCAGAGCCGTGCAGTTTAAGAAACAGAACAAGTACACACGATTAAATTTCCTCCTTTGGAAGCAATTAAATATGGAAGACTGTTTGTCAACATATTAATTAAATAGGAACATTCTGAGTAAAAATTCCCAAATAAATAAGAGTTGGCATTACTAGCAGGATCATCTGATTGAAACAGGCAATTCAGCGAGCTTGTTGATTCAAAGCCTGTTGTGCATGTGTTCGGTGCGTGGAACAAGAGAGATCTTTATTCTGACAAGAAACAGGATGAAATGGAACTTGCTGTTCTCCTGGGCTCAGCCTTGCACTTGTCCCAGGCCTCAGGACTTGGTGAATTATCAGGACTGGAAAGAATGAAACCTGCAGAAAGTGCAGGACTCAGTGCTTGGCAAAGCAGCAGAGATTGTGTTAAGGGCTACCACTGCTCACGTGAAAGGTGCTGCTCCAGTCAAGACACACGGAGAACCCTGACCTGGTACTGGTGGGGTTGCCTGGACCACAGCAGAGCAGCACCCCAAGTTAGGTGTCAGCACATGCTAGAAAGGAAAAGCTAGGTAACAGCAACCTGTATGCAGAGTCACATGAACTCATCAACAGGAAATGCTGGGGACTGCACCCAGAACCCTCTCCTGGAGCCTCCAAGTCTTTGTTAAATGGTTCATAGCAGAAAGTAGGGAGGATATTGCTCACCTGAGCAATGGCAGATGGGCTGTTCCTCTTTGCATTAAAGGAAAAACGACAGAGAATCATGACTCCATAATTTACTGAGCTGGTACAGAAGAGAGACAGTGAGGCTCCCAAGCCCTGATACACTGTAAAAAAGGAGGCTGGAGCTACTGGGTGTGCTCTTGAAGCACTGACACTTCAGTCAAGTGTCACAAGGAAGAGCTCATGAGAAAATAATGAAGAATGTAAGGCTTGCCTCTAAGTGTTTAGACATTTAAACCTGTATGGTTAGCGCAAACAACTCAAAGTTAGCTGAACTGCAGACATTCAGCCAGACTTTTTCTGCCAGCCCTTTGACTTCAAGAGGATGAGTATGAATGCAAAATATATTCCTCTGACTCAAAAATAAAACTTTAAAAAACTTGGTTATTTTTGACCTCTATTTTTATTTGCTCTTCACTCACATTTCATTTGCTCTTCACTCACATATGAGGACACATTTCTCAATTGACTCTTCTTGGTCTGACTTCTTTGGATTAAATACACAGCCTATAGCCAGCCACACAGGCTGGGATTTCAGCATTTTTGTGTGGGTTTGTTCATCATTTTGCAGAAAAAGCAAATTAGTTTAGACAGAGAGTGGGCTAAGGAATGAAAAATGTGGTTACCTTGGTACACATTAAGGCGCTAGACCTGTGGGTTTTTTAAAGCAACACAGAACGTACAGCTTTATTTCTTTACTTGAATTGTGTTGAAACCCTCTGGCAAAGAGGTAATTTTTTATTGACATTTTGTTTGTTTTCTCTTGCAGCAAACAAGACAGTGCTGCATTTGCTCATTGTGGAGCTAATCGACTCCTTGTCAGCTGGATCTGAACTAAATTTCAAAGCAAATCCCTGTCTTCAGGGTTTTTCTCAGAATGATGATTCCAGGGCATGTCTGCTCTTCTGCAGTCATGCGCCTGCCTGCTGCTATTACTGCGTTTATCAAGAATATGTCATGTTACCTCTGGTTAATTTAAAGAAATCACAGCAGTTCTGACACAAGTTGCCACCCACTTTATAATCCGTATAGATGCAATTAGAATTGATTGAGCCACTGCAAACAACCAAGGGCAAAACAAAGGTTTCCCAGTACGTACTAATGGAGATGATCTATAAATATGGATTAGGTTAAAAGGCCGTTGAGGTGCCTGAGTGCATCGCCCATGTCTGCTAATGCTGTCAGCCCTTGAAAGGAGTGGCTGCAGTTTAGGGGCACAGGGACCAGGCACTGGAGTTTCCTCCATGGGAACAGCAAAGATCAGCAGCCCCGTGTCCGGGACATGCTCTGGGAACAGAGCGGGAAAGGTCTCCCTTAAGGCAAAAAAGGAGGTTGCTCTTTCTCACTTCTCTCCTTGCTTGAAGGAGGAAGGGCTTTTAATGTATTCATTTATTTACAATCCAGGGTTTACGATCATCTTGAGGTTTTGGGGCTTTTTCTGCCCCAGAAGTGAACCTGCTGCTGGTTCACAATAACCTATTTGGCTTTAATGGAACAGGTACTATCCATTAAACGGATGACAACTCATTATCGGCACTCCAGCTGGGAGAGCGCTGGGGAAACTTTGCTGTGAATATAAACTCAAATTTAAAAATGAAATTGCTTTGGCTTTTTCTGTTTCCCTCACTGTGACCCTGGGAGTCGATCACACTTGGCCTTTAAAGAGCAGGGAAGGGGGGAAAGTGGGATGATGAGGATGCAGAGACAACCTCTCCTGAATCTGCTGTTTTTTTAGGACTTGAAGTCTGCTGGGTAGCTTGGATTAGTCTGTGAGCTGCTGGCTAAGTGCTGTGAATGATACCTGGTGTTTGCTCCTGCCTCTGCAGTCCCTTCACAGGGGAGCTGGACATCTGGCCTTGAGTCTCTACGTACTCGAATTCCGGTAGCCTAAAGCTGCCAGCAAGAGCCCCCCACTCCTGTGTGTCACCACTGCCAGCGACCTTACACAGATCTGATCCCTGTTTTGTCTTCTCCACATCCCATTCCCTCTTTGTCTTGGCACAATTATTCCTAGAGCATCCTGCTGGTCCTTGGCAGCCTCCTGTGTCCAACAACAAGCATGGAGTACTTGGCTTTGACACACTCGACCATATGGTGAGAACCTCAAAATTGTTGTTTAGAAGAATAAACCGGAATCTGTCTGTGCAGGAGGTAGAGGGAAGGAGACTCTGGTGGAGAGAGTGAACCTGATTTCTCCAAATGATTTATCTCACAAATTCACCTAATTTCCTTTTCTTTTTTACTTTCTCCAACCAGGCAAATACTTGGAGGCACTCCTGAGCCAGGGTATCTGCTGAAGGCAGGGCTGATCAGTGACACAACTCAAAGCAGAGAAAAAAGACACAGATTTGGGCGACTGTAGGGGAAAAAGGAGCAGGAAGGAATAAGTAACATTAGATTATAGACTCTCCACTGAAATAGCTTAGGGAGCCATATTTACAGTGGAAATACCCCAAAGAGTATACTCAGTAATTCCATGTAAAATCTGATCTCTTACAGATTCAGGTTTTGAAAAGGTCAATGAATCTGTGTTTTTAAAACAATTTACATTCTATCAGTTATGCACGTCTGGACACAGCATCAAAGAAAACACTCACTCTTGATCTCCCTTTATGGTTTTACTTGCATGCATAGAATTTTGGCCAAAATTAATAAATAAATGGAAATAGAAAAATGAATAAATGAGTGGCATATGCTGTTTTTATAAACTGCTAAACAGAACATCTTTGCTGGCAGCTGTCCCATGATTATTTTTTTATTTTGAATGCAATTATGAATTCCGAGAGTCATGATACAGGAATGAATGTGTTTTACTTTGATTATCCAAAAGAAGAGCCACTGGCTCCCTTCATGATGCTGGGAAACCAAAACAGCTTTTCCTTGTTGTGCCCTGGGCTGAAGTGATGTGTAGATAAGCACTGATTTAGGAAATACAGGGCTTGCTGTCATGTCCACGTTCTCAGGATACAAAATGTTAGCGGCTGCTGCCAGTTTTGTGCAAATGCTTTTTAGAATGGCAAAAAATTGCACCCAAGATCATGGAGAGATTTTTATGTCTGTAACTTCGTGGACTCCAGTTGCTACATCTGGAGTGGATGAGACAGGGGGGCCCAAAACATTATTAAGGAAATGGCATGCAAAGTGCTACGAAATGTATCAGGTCCAGGGCAATCTTTCTGGCAAGAGTTGTTTTTCTATCAGGCCAGGGGAGGGCAAGGTGAGGGGTTGGTGGTGGTGGTGGTGAGGGAGCATGGTTGGAAAAAGGAAAATTTTAAAGAAATCCCTAATAAAACATTCCCCTCTTCTACTGACAACTTCTGGCTAAGCCTGATGTATGTTTTATTTTCAATGTTAAGACAAGAAAATAATACTATTCCTTCATTCTAGAAGATTTTTGTCAGTTTTTGCATTGTTTACAGTAACAGAAATCGTTCTTTTAGAAGTTCTAATTCTTCAGTCATACTCTCAAAATGCCTTTATTTGGCAGAGGAAAATGTGTTTAAAGAATGAAGTGGTGACAAACTGACAAAAGCTGGAAATCAAAGCTAAATGACAATTGCCTGCACAGAGCACAATAGTGTCACTGAAACAGAAAGCCTTAAAAAAACAAACAACAGGAATTTGCATTGTAAATACAATTCTAACTACAGTGCCGTGTCACTACCTGCCCCTGTAATTAACTTTCTTCTCTACCTCCATGTCTCAGTCATCTAGAGATTACACATCACAGCATCAATAGCAAATCACTCCTGAGACCTTCTTCCTAGACAATATTGTTCCCAAGCTTTATATTTCATTCCTGTAGTAGATTCCAGTTACTATATGAATGAACAGAGTTTTTAGAAAAATATGTGAGCCCAGTGTATCAATGGGCAATACAGGGTAACCACACAACTTCAGTGGAATTATTCCAGATTCAGAGTTTGGATCAAAGGGAGTTTTGCCCTTATGCCATAAAGTGCAGGCTTATTTTTGAAGTCTGAGACATGTTTACCTGTCCATGGGGCTCTCACACTGTAGGGAACAGCAGCAAGGTTGCTGGCTGCATGCCATGTTGTCCATCCAATTTATGCCTTAAATGTTAAATTACCAAAGAACATGGAATTCATTAATTTCCAGCAGACGAGTTGGTAGCAGCTGCATTCAGAAGCAGGCTGCCTCGAACTTTGAAAATGTATCTCTTCTACACATGGTGTCTGCTCACGATTTATCATTGCCTATTAGCTATTAACAGCAGTGGGTTGGAGGTGGTTTAGTTTCTGCTTAAGAAACGATGCCACCAAACGTTAGCAGCAGAAATCAGTGAGTTCACTCTTCTGCTGGAAATGTGCGGAATCAAACTCCTGTTGAGCGAGATAAGGGCTGCATTAGCTCTCAGCAGTTGTCTGCTGGTGTTTGCATTACAGAAGCAGCACGTTATGCTGGAAGGTAAATGCCTGACTCAGTTTATTTGCTGCCTTGTCAGGAAGAAGAACTTCTGAAAACTTAATAGGATCATTCTTGTATCTAGCAAATTTAAGATGTCTAAAGTTATGAATATTAATACTGGGCAGATGGAAGCACTTGAGCACTTTAAGAAGAATGGTAAAGATATTCAGAGCAACAAGCTTGTTTTGATCTTACTGAATAAAAAACCAGGTGTGGCTGTAAAATGGTCTCTCTTCTCCCAGCACAGTGTCCTGGGCACTGGCTGCAGACCCCAGCACTTGGATAATGCCGGTGCCATGCAAACATGGGAGTGTGCAGAGCCTGGCAGTCCCAGAATGGCCTCTCTATTTGGATGGCTCAGGGCTGCTGTGGCAAGGAAGAAAATGGTTTCTTTCTAAAAACTGTCAGTGTGGGTCTGGTCCCAGGACTGTATTTGTAGATATTTCTGTAACACAGCTGCTTGGCAAGTACTGAGCAGGTTCTGGCAGGAGCGAATGCCTGGACCTGACAATGTAACAGGTGAGCTCTGGCCTAGGGTAATTTTGTCTAATCCAGCATTTTGTATATTAATGCTTTTATTGTTAAACACACAGACTTTGTCAAGAAAACAGTTTAAACACATGTAAGTCTCTACGAGGAAATATGATGAAAAGCAGCACAGAAAGGTCAATTTTTCTTTCCATTTCTAAATGATGGCTTTTACGATAGCTGTAAGATTATTGAGAGTCAAGTTCTCTGGATTCTGAACTGTGCATAATTTAAAGATACAAATAGTCTTCTGTTCAAAGTGGCTGTGTTTTACCAACTGGACACAGACACTTCCACTTGTCTTAGTGCAAAAGTCTCCTCTGACTTAGTATCTATAAAGTTCCTTTCTATAATCCTTTTCCAATACAGTCCTACTTCATTTTTAACAGCAGCATTTACAGAGAATACAGACACAATGACTATATTATTCCTGGAGCAAATAATAAAACTTACCTTGTTTGATAGGCTGCTGATTTGAGAAGGTGAGAGGAGTCACAAGGAATTTGGTTTCAGCTACCTGTACCCAGTGGTGCAGAATTTTTATTGTCCAGACACCAGGTCGCAGGGGCAAATTCAGAGGTGGTTTGTAGTGAGTAAACTCGGCACTGGCTTCAATAAGAATATCATATGTCGCTGCAATTACATTAATGGGATCCACCCAAATGACAGTCACGGTGACGTTGGGGCCCTTCCCCCATTTCTGCATGCCAACTGGCTCATCTGTTGGCCCAAGGAGTCCGCCGAAATTCCGGAAAAGCCTTTCCTTGGCGTCCCACTCTGTGCCAATCTGAAATTGAAGAACACAGTGCTGGTAGCATCAACTCTGTAAGCATCTGAGACCCTTATGGCAAATAAGGGCTCTCAAGAGACGCAAATCATATTTCTCTAATCACATGAGTTATACGTTCATATAAAAGCTGGCAGCAACATGACCAAAGATCATAATGTGTACACAAATTGTGAGGCAATCCAGAATGAAAGGCTTGCTTTTTTGCTTCCCTTTTGATTGATAAAAAGCTTTTCTTTATCTTAAGAGTGACACAACAGGTCATAGCAGCTCTCTCTTCCCTCCAGAGAAGCAGTCAACAAGGGACCAAGCCTAGTGGCTGCACACAGCCTATGCACAGAAAAAAAAAGTGACCCATCATCTCCTGGGTCATGAAAATGTATTACACACTTGAGAGATGGACCCTGCAGTGCAGACCTGCCCAGCCGCTGCTAAGACCAGGGAAGACACTTTGGCTGCTGACTTTAGGGCAAGTCACATCAGGTACTTTACTACAATCCACCCATGAGATGCTGTCTCCTTGCACTCCCTTCCTGCCTCATGTGGGAATTTATTTCTTGTAAACTCTTTTCTTATTGTCATAATAGTGACATTGGTTTTTATTGATTCACTAACAGTAAACCAGCTGATTCACAATCTAGTGTAAATGTTTAATGGACCTTTCTTTTTCCTAGCAGCTTTCATGTTCTAGTGCTCTTTATATGAATTTCAATGGTTCACCCATAACCTGGGGGATGACACAAACTTCCAAGCTGTTGCCACTAACACTTGTGCACTACTGAAAACAGCATCTCTGGCCAGACAGCATGGAAATGGACAGAAGACTTCAGTATCCCAGCACTAAAGCCAGCATGTGTTTATGAAGCTGAGCTTCATAAACCTTTCCATCAATTCTCCTGTGACCACAGGACTGAGGGCTGCACTTCTGCTTTTGGAGGCAGTTCTGGTACGAAACCCCTCAGAGTCCTTCTGGTCTTCTTTTGCCCTAATCTCTAAACAGTGCAGATGACCAAACAGTTGATTTGTTCCCTGTATAGAAATCCTCTGTGGGTGACCTCTGGAGACCCATGAGCACACTGGCAGGATCCTCACTTTCACAATATATGTGGATATTGCAGATTTTCCCCACACAGAGCTGTCCTTGGCCCTAAGCTTCACCTCACAAGGGCACGGTCAGAACCTGCTTTCCTGAAAGCATAAGAAATAATTGTAGCTCATTTGCTTTAGAGATTTTTCTCCTAGATTTTGTTTCACTTCCTGAGAATAAGTGATTCCAATATAATGCCTAAATCCCCCCAAATCCCCAAAACATAATGATTACCTGACGCCTATTACCTGTACTGGAAACTGTCCAGTCTCCAGTCCCTTCTGAATAAATCCTTGTGGTTGGCAGACAAATTACTGCAAGCAAAAAGCTACAAGGTCAGTAAAATAAAACCCTACCATCCTAAATCCATCTGTCATCACACAAATTCCTCCTACTGGACTATGACACTGCAGAATATGAGACAAAATGAGCTTTCCACTACTCTGCAATCAACACAGCATTTCTGATATTTCAGAGGTATTTCACCCAGCACACCAGCTAATCAAACCAGACAGCATAGCCCAGATATCAGACCCAAGCATCGACTGCCTCGAGGAGCTGTCAGTGCGTGCTCTCCTGACAAGACTGACTGAATATGTATGGAAATAAGCTGAGAAAGAAAATTTCCTGACCAGACCTTATTATCTACTCTGCCAACCTTCACTGAGGTGCAGCCATATCACACCTACTGGTGCTCAAGGGACCTGGAAATAATAAAGCCACAACATGTGAAACAAACCTACACCCTCCTGGGCAAAGAAAAGTCTGTAAGGAAGCTCTTTCCACACATTCAATATTTCTTACTGAAGAACTCACTGCAGAAAACTTGCTTCATCCTCAAAAATTCAACATTCACTCCTGACATCCAAATATTTCCCTCTCTTTAGTTTCTCATTCCTGAGAAAAGTAATCAGAAAGTTAGAGTCCCCTTGCTCCAACCTCCAGGTGACACTGCTCCAAGCCAGGCTGCACAAAAGATGTTGAGACGTGCTCACACGCACAAAGGTTTATCAGACTGCTCTGTGGAAGAGCTAAGGCTGCTTTTGGGGAAAAATTGTAACACAATTGTTGTCTGGTTGTTAAGCTTTGTGCAGGCATGGCACTGGGTTCCCTAAAGCAAACCAAAAGTTACAGCAAAGAGCAGAGAAGAGGGGAGGGAAGGCCAGGTGTCGTGCTGGTGGCAGTGGCCTCCATGAGAGCCTGTCCCCCCATGGCCAGGGTGTGCAGGTCCACGGAACAGCAGCACAAACAGTGCAGCAGAGCAGGCCCTCGGCAACACCAAGCTACCCCCGGGTCCCCGTGCGCCCCAGGGCTCACACCAAGGCTCCACAGGCACCTCGGGGAGGGAGAGGCACGGAGCTGTACACTCTGTTCATGGGATCTGCCCTTTATGTCTGGTTTCCAGCTGGGGACATACTTTCCCATGCCGCACAGCTTGCAGTACCCAGCTGTTTTTAGAAGCACAGTATTTTATAGGGAATTTTACTTAAAGCACTGGTTAGAGGTTTATAACCCTTGAACTTTACACAGCTGAATTCCCAGTACTGAGATGTCCAATTTTACAGGGCAAGAGATACTACAGCCCTATAATAAGTTTCACAGCTCTTTAAAACATTGTGAGTAGGCTTTCACTTTCAAATAGAATACACCCAGTGTGGGATGGAATCAAGCAGTAATGAATATCTGATAAATTATGAAGGGATGTGGCACAGAAACTGACATTTTCCACATCATTATTTTAATGACCTTTATTTTGGGTTTCAAGAGCAAGCACTGTGCACGGGGTACGTTTGGAAAGCTGGAAATCTCTTATTGTCTCGAAACTTCTGTTTCTATCTCTGTTCGAACTCAAGATAAAATTTTCCCAAGATAAATTATACCCTGATTATGGGTTCGTGTCTCATTGCTCACCACAAACAGGACCATTAGGTTCACACAATGCACACTAATTGCCTGCCACCTAGTTTATTTTATTCTCTGTGATGAATCCCAAGTCTTAACAAGACCAGAAGCTTAGCGTTCAGCTGAGAGACAGTGAGCTGAGACTTTTAGTTCTGTGCAGCAAACCAATCCCCTGCCCTCCACGGAGAAGTTGCCTTCACCCAGGCTGGCAGGACACACAGTGTGTGCATTGTGCACGAGCCAATTTCAGGAGGTGTGGGAGTTCCACGCTTGGAAATCATCTCTCTTGGATTTCCTGTAAGTTTATTTTATTTGACTCAACCTGCAGGAGCCATGTGCCATCAAAATGCTGCCATTAACTCCCCCCCAGCTGTGGGGCAGCCCAGCAGCTGATGGCTTCCCACTTGTCCTTCCAGGGTGTGGGGTGAAATCTGCTCCTCGGGAAGTGAAGTCTGAGAGGAGCAGAGGGCAGGAGGCAGGGACTGGAGATCCCATCTCTGCTGCAATCTCAGTTGTGCATCAGGGTCACAAATACACTCGGGAGCACACTCAATGCAGCGTATTTGTGTGCTCTTCCTGCGGGCCCCAGTGGTGTGAGCTGGGAGAGAGGAGAAAGTTCCCAGCTAAAATAGCCCCATTCAGTTTGAAATTCCTGCCAGACCATGGGGTGAAAGTTATTGAAGAACGAGCAGTTCTATGTCCCAGCAAGCACAAATCTTAATTTTATTTTCTGTGAACACTGATGCGTCCATCTTAACTAAACTGCTAAGTTTGTTTTCCACTTGCTGGACCTTGACAAAGCAGTGGCATTTTAATAAGCAGTAGCAGATCAGAACTTTCCAGCCACACTGAAGCTGAAGAAGTTAATGCTGAATTTATAGCAGGGTAACTGAGAGAATTATTTGGCTCAGAGGCAGAGATCCCTGCAGGCCAAGGGAAGGCCGAAAGTAAAAAAAAAAAAAGAAATTAAAAAAAATTAAATTATTTACTTTGCAACTCCTGGTCTTTTAAAATATCTATGAAAGAAGAGAACAATTAAAGAGGTTAAGTGAGGAAAATATGATGAAAACAAGTAAGCAGCCAACAAAACTCTTTTTCAGTTTCAAATAGAAACTCAAAATAAAAAAATCTAGAAATAGAAGAAAATGTTTCCCTATGCTCAAAAAAGCTCACCAGTGATTAAATTCTTAAAAGTACTAAATAAGCGGCAGAAATACTCCTACAAATCACAAGAATTGGAGCTTGCATGAACATTTATCACTGCATGAAATGGCAGGCCTACCATCCGACACATTGATAAATGAAACACACTTTCCATCCATCTCTTTAATGGCACATTAGTGTCATGGATTTGCCATGCACACCAAAACACTGAATCCCACCTCGGCATTTCTTAATTGCCCAAGAAGATGGTAATTTATGGACTTAGCCATAATGACTGGAACGCATTTCTTCAATCAATTTTATACCTTAATTGAAATTTGCGGCTTAACAAGAAAAATCATGAAATTAACTGCTCAGACAGTTGTATCTTTAAAACAGAACACCAGTGTCAGGTCCTATTAGTGGTCAACTTTCCTGATGTATTTTAGGTAGATTTTTTATACTCTATGACAGACACTGGGACAAATTTCTAGAAAAATAACAGGATTTGTGGGAAATCTCAGCTACTGCTGTGATAATTTTCTCTTTTGTGTTACAACATCAATATTCTGCTCACATGTGGTATCAGTACCTGACTACCACTAATTTTATGAGGTTTTACAGCGTACTCTTGAGAGAAATATTTAAGCATGTCACCATTTACACCTGGAATTGCAGAAAAATGGCATTTTCCCCAGGAGCCTTTCACAGCACTCACAGCAATCATGGTCGCAAAACTTTTAAGTTACTTTTAAATTACTGAGCCCCTTTGACAAGAACAAAAGCCTTCCATTTGTTTTTAAAACAGAAGGGAGTGAGGACACTCAGATTAATGTAAGAAACGAGGGTTGACCACAGATCTGAAGGTATCTCCTTCTATGATGAGGATGTGCACTATGCTAGAAAGCCACTCTCGCCTCAAATTTACATAGAAATACAGTTTCCAAAGGCTGCTGATTTAGTGTTCACTCTTGTGATGCCAGAGGCTCACGACACGGTGCATGGGTGGCTACGAACACTCACCTCTGAGAACTGCAACCTCCCAAAATCGCTCGGTGGACTTGCGATCTTGAAGACTTTCTTAGGCATCACCCACGTTTCCAAAGTTTCCAGTTTACTGACAGCCAGATTGGTTGCATGGTGCCTGATCAGGAAGCCTTGGAAACGGTCAGCAAGGAAGTAAAGGTGGATGGAAACGGGATGGCCCATGGGGTAGTATCTGTAAAACAGCACATGCTCATCAGTTACGCAAGAGAGACATGAAATCTCCATTTACTTGGAGCTAATGGCTTAAGAAGCATTCATCTCAACTAGAAAATCCACCACTGTACATTAAGAGATTTCAAATGTGTTCATGACTCATTATCAAATATTCTTAGGCTGTTCCGATTACCCCGAAACGTAAAAATATGTTACTAAGAATATAGGCTCATTAATTCCATATCCGCAGCTCGAAGCTCTTTAGGAGGTCCCTCTGGGTGCCAGAGAGCTCCTCTCCCTCAGCATCTCTCCTGGCAGAAAGTGCCACCCAGAGACACACACAGATTGTCAGGGTGCAGCACTGTTTGCTCGGATAAACTGTAGGATATAGGATGTCCCAGGATCGTGCCTGTGCTGCAGAGCAGGTGCTGCCTTTCCTGCCCCAGCAGGGTCAGTGCCTGGTCCCACAGCACTCCCTGCTGTCCTGTGCAGGCAGGCACTGACCCCTGGGCCCCTTCCATTCCCAAACCCATTCCCCAAGGGCAGGGCTCTGCAGGGTGGCACTGCAGCGAAGGACACCAGGATCCCGTCCCCATTTTAGGTCTCCTTATTTTAGGAAAAAAACTTCACATTCTTTAAAGACCTGAGATTGCTTTTGCTGTGATTTTTTTACTTATAATAATAAAAAAAAAAAACCCACTTTGAAAAAAGGTCAAACAACTGGGCAAAACCAGTCATTGAGAGATCTAGAAGCCTTCAGTTGCAGTTCAGATTTAAAGAGATTGTAGTCACAGCTTCAAATAATTAAAATGTATGGCTGATTGTCTGCTATAGTCTCAGAAACATCTGTAATGATGTTTGGGTACATATGGATGCATAAATAATTAAAAACGTGTTATTCATAGCTCAGAAATCAAGTATTTTGCTACTTTACAGCACTGACATTACTGCAAAACAAGTTAAACCAAGCAGCATCACACCTTTCCAGTAAGTCAGCTAAGTCTGACTCCTCAGGCTTGTCACCACAATTAAAGGATGAGTGCTAAGGACGAGCACCAAGGACTTTCCATTGCACGAGGTCAGCAACACCCAGAAGGAAGTTTCTAGAGCTGGAGAAATCACCGTAAGAAGACAGGGTACCAACAGGGCCAGCACTGATGGACTGAGCAAAAACACTGCAAAGCTACGCAGCCAATGCCAGCAACAATTTGACTTCTGTTCTGAGTACTAAGACCTCCTGTTTTATATGTGTGCAGCAGCAAATATTTACAATATCCTTGAAATAGTCTGAGTAAATTGCCTCTTGGCAGCAGAGAGTAAAAATGCCTAGAGATGGAAGAAATGAATTAAATCTCAGTCACACATTAGTGTCGCTCCCACGGAAGATGCTGTTACTCAATCTCCCTTGGTACCCCAGCAGTCTGCGGGGGGCACGGCTTTCTGAGGCTGTGAGCTGGCCCCCGTTAGGAAAGTGTGGAAGGCAGCTGCTCTTCTAATCATCTCCTGGGCTGCTGTGGGTGGCAGCATGGGACTGACTCCAAGGCGGATCCGAGGCGGAGCGGCTTTCCTCGCAGCATGAGCTGGGGTGCTGACTGCAGGATCAGCCAGCTTGGTGCTGCTCTCAGCCCCACAGCAAAGGGAACACCATCGAGGTGCTCAGCCCAAATCCATCCTTCCATTACTGCATTAGAGACATGCAAAATCACGAGAGGGAAAGAGGAAAGGTATAGATGCGAACACCCAGAAGGACAGAGCAGCATCAAAAGAGAGGAGATGTGAATCATAAACCCTAAGATTATCCATCTTTCTCTGATCTGAACTGGATGCTGACTCACAGTGTCTTGAGGGGGCTCAGGTAGGCATGAAAACAAAGCCTCTGCTCCATACCACTGTTTGTAATTCCTCCCTGCACTAGTTTCATGAGGCTCCAGCCTGCTGTAAAGGAGCTGTGCTTTATCCTGGAGACAGCTGCAGTCATGGTGTCCCTATCTATAATCTGAGTAAGCTTGAAAAGCACCTTGAGTTCCTGTGCAATGGAAAATTCCTCAGAAATGAAAGTGATAATTGATATAAATCAGCATCAGAACACTGGCAAAAGGAGTGAGAACAAAAGTAATTGTCAAATTATTTCAGTACTGGTTATACATAGTCCCCATCCTCTTTGCCGGCTTCACTCTGCAGGACAAACGACCCAGGACTTCCTCAGGTCTGCCTTTATTTCATATAAGGAAAGCATGCTACTAGCGATTATTTCTATCTAATTGTTATTGATCTTTTATTGCTTTGCACCGGTAACCTTCACTGACAAAACTCTAATAGGAATCTGGAGCACTTATTGCCACATCTTTCTAAATGGGACATTGCTCAGCACTTCCATGACTAATTTAGGGAGGTCAGGGCACATTTGGTTCCCTCTCGAGAACACAAGAGAGGCAACGTCCATCTATCAAATCACATGGAGCATCTTTGGTGTTTGCTGACTTAGGCTCTATGTGTTTTCTATTAGGATAAAAAAGGGCAGGCTCCAGAAATACATTCTGAAGAAGGAATTAAGAGATGGTAAAGTAAGACTTTAAAAAATGAACCCTCTCTGCTTCGAATCTAAACAGTTTCAGATGTGTTCGCAGGCAGCAAACATCTACCATGAAGAGAACCTTTTCTGTGCAAGTCTAACTTCTGAAATTCTTCCTTCAAATCCCTTTTAGACTGAATTCTTCTTAGCCAGGCTAAAGGAAAAAGGAATCTAGAATATAGGGGGAATTTCCTTTTAAAAGAAATTCTTTTAGACTGAATTCTTCTTAGCCAGGCTTATAGGTAAAAAAGGAATCTAGAATATAGGGGGAATTTCCTTTTAAAGAATAAGGACCTTTATTTGACATAAATATATGTCTCTCTTTCTATATATATACAGATATATAAACACCTACATATATTGTATGTATTTGATGCTAATAGATCTTACCAGTTGCAGCACTTTTGGCACAGAGAGCTGCACCAAGCAGGCAAACTGAGCCAAGCAAGCTCTCTGCACGCCACGTGTGCTCCCAGGGGAACAAACAAGCAAGGACCATTAACCTGCCTGCATTCAGATTTGTTCTGAAATCCTGTCCTCTGCTTTTGGTAAGCATAATAGAGGTGAACATGACCTCTGCTGCAGTCACACGGAGGGTTTAGGAGCTGAGGCTATAATACACTTGCTGAAATTAATCAAGGGAAACGCAGCAGTGGGGGTAGCACTGCCCAACTGGATCCTGTCAGTCTTCATCAGGCTGGAGAGGAGCTCCTTAAAAGTGCAGCAAACAGGTCACATAATGTCAACCCGGAATAACCAACGCTTTATTATGGACATAAATACTCCTGGAAATAAGCGCTGCGCACTTGCAGCTGCCTGGCCCCGCTTGTGGCCGGAGGCTCCAGCCAGCACGGCCAGGAGAACGAGCCTCCCCCAGAGCTCGGCGGCCCCTGCGTCCCCCGGAACACGGAGGAATGGCGGGACTGACCGGCAGCTGTTGTCCCCGGCAGCGTGGAACGAGCTCTCGGCCCTGCGCAGGCCCAGGCGGGAGAAGGAGTGGAACATGGTGAGGGCCACGTCGCTGAGGGTGCTCAGGCCGTCGGGCTCCTCGTACACGTTCTCCCAGTAGGAGCGCAGGCCCGGCGTGCCCGACGGGTAATTCCCGTACAGGTAATAGTCCAGCTGGCCAATGATCTCCTGATTCACCACGGCTTCAAACTTGCGGGCGAAGAAAGTTGGCCTGGCAGTCTGCTGTTGGGATAGGACAGGAAAAGACACTTGATGCCTTAGGATTTTA